>PVJL010010374.1:15000-49902 GCA_004026885.1 Lyroderma lyra | reverse complement strand
ACACACACACACACACAGAGACACACACACACACACAGACACACACACACACATACAGAGACACACACACACTTTACTCTTGTGCAAGTATATTTGTACTTACGGGTAAGACAGGTATACACGCTGTGCGTATACATGCATTATACATGCAGACATATACATCTATCTACACGCATTACGGTTGTTCCTTACGTGACCATCCCACATGCAGTTTTCATTAGAGTGCTTAGCCCTACTGCACAACCCAGAATGGAACCCACGCACACGAATTACTTTACCTCCTATTTCCGGATCACATAAATTGAATCAAGGGATGGAGTGAGAAGGGGCGAAGCTAGTTAGGTGAACACCTTACCTCTGTTAGAACCAAAGACTTCTGGTTCAGAAATAAATAAATAACAGAAGGAACCGTGCAGAAGGAAGAAGGAACCAACCACCCACATTGGCCGCACAAGTTCGGGTAAGTAGGTAGCCCTTTAAGCAGAGGGAGACGCAGCAGCTCCGCACCCCTAAGAAAAATTGCTGCTGGAGCCACCCTGTCTGTAATTCATGACTGGGACGTGAAGCAGGGCCGACTGCAGTGACATAATAAGAAACAAACATGGTAGACAGGACATAATCAGGGAGACACTAAGTCCGTTAGCAGAGAATAGCTTGCATATGAGAGAATTTGCATACAAATGAGATGCTGAAAGCACAGGAACAGGACAGTGATAAGACCTCATACATGTTATTAAAGCATGCCAGTGGGGAAAAAATCGTTAAATTGATACTATGTAGGTTTAACTACATTCTATTATGAAAATAAATCTTAAATGGTGTCCTGAGCTTTCAAACAGGTATGGTGCTTGCTCTCAATTCAAGAATGCGAGCTGATATTTTGTGTGTGTCTGTCTCATTATTTTTATTGCCTGGCTTTATGTAGTTTAAGTATTATTTTAGGAACTGATATTCAAAATAAATGCTAAATTTTTAAGTCTCTTACAGGTTAAAACTAATCATTCCTTTTCTTTTTTAACTTGATCACCTTTAAAATTTTTGCTTTCTCTACTTTGAGGCTGTTTTAGTGTACATAAATGTTCCTGCTTACTTTAATTTTGTTATTGATTATACCGTATACCATTTATAAGACAATTCCATTTCTCATTATAATTATAATGCATTTTACATTAAATTGGACTTCATATAAAGAGAAATACCATAGCCCCTGCTTCCCTTATGGTTAGCATTTTCCTAAGAGTCTTTATTTATTCTTTTAATTTTAATATTTCTTGGCCATTTTGGTTTATATATTAGGGGCCTAGTAGCTCAATTAGAGTTTATCTTTCACCCAATATTTGCCTTTTAGATAAGAATTTTTCCCCTTTTACTCTTGTGTTAATTAATTTATTTGACTTACGTTATTTTTAAGGCTTTTTCTTTTCTTTTCTTTTCCTTTACTACTTCCCTTGTTTTGATTTTTCTCCATGAATTATATATTACTTTCTTTGAAAGGTAGAGATCCTGTTTTAATTCCACCAGACTTTTATTTAGTTTTAAACTGGCAAAAACATAGGCAATATTTACTGTTTTAATTTTAGCAAGACATGCACTGTTTAACAGAGCAGCATATTAAATAGAACTACTAATGGGACCATAATTTTAGTAATTCTGGTAGGAGCTGATATTAACTGAGTGTTTACCATGTGCAGAAACCTGGGCTAAATGTTTCAAAGGCATGACTCAACGATGGGGTTCCCAAGGCTAAGGGCCTGGCCATCGCCAAGGGGATGGAGCTGAAATTGGAACCCTAGGCTGTGTGATTACAGAGGCCAACCCCAAATCTGAAGGCATGCATCAGAGATTTTGGAAGGAACAGATGTTCTCTTCCCTGCTGTGGCCTTCTGGAGCCCCACACCTGTTCACAGGTCTTCTTAGCCAAAGATCATTGGTTTTGGGAATAAGCTACTTATGGTGAGTCCACTTGAAGTGGGGACCAACATTTGACACTCAATGGAGAAATAAAAAATTTGATTGTGATTTCATCTTTGAAAATAAAGTAAAAATTATGAAACCGAGTTTACCTTACATTTATTAAGTGTAGGTTATACCAGTAATTGTGTGCTAATTCTTAAGACAAACAAAAAAATAAGTCTTATTGGGATGGTTTTCCGTACAACATTCCTAACAAAAGAGTAGGGTAGCACGTGAAGACATTCTTCACTTCACAGTTTCATGGCACAAACATAAAGAAATTGTCTCTTATTAAAAAAACAAAAAAGAAGCAGCAGCAGCATAGGATTCGTATATTTTCCTAATGCCTCACACTTAATCCTTTGACATTAAAATCGCTCTCTTTCGAAGGGGCTCAGTGTTGATTTTTCTCTTCAATTTTTAACTGGAGAAACTCTGATAAACCACATTAGATAATAGCTTTACATGTGATTCAAATAGTTCTCCAACCCCACTTTCCTTTGCTTCATAAAACCCCATCATCTTCTGCAAAATGTGTAAGTTCATTTTGCAATTGACTCACATGGCATATCCGCTGTACTGCATTGTCGTGTCTTCCTTACATCTGACAAAACGGAGAGAGGTAAACTACACCAGCCTTGGTCCCTGCAGGAAACAGATGACATACTCAGACTGTGCAACTGAGGAGAGTTTAATAATTTTTAAAAAGCCTTAAAAAAGTCACATTAGGTGGTGAACTTATTATACAACAAGTTGACAATGCACTATAGAATTGTATGCCTGAAACCTATGTAATCCTTGCTAACAGATGTCACCCCAATAAGTCTAACAATAAAAATGAATTAAAAAAATTAAAAAAAAATGTTGTTGGGCAGAGTTAGGAGATACCAGGAAAGCAGTTGTGTCCCTTTTCTGGGCCACATTGGAAGAATAATTATCTTGGGCCACACATAACATACATTAACATTAACAATAGCTGATGAGCTAAAAAAATGGTAGAAAAAAATCACATAAAGTTTTAAGGATTTGTGCTGGGCTATGTTCAAAGCCATCCTGGACTGCAGGATGGACATGCCTACCATAAAAGATGCTGAAGGATATGTGGATTAGCAACAGCTGGAAGCCATTACGAGCCACCTTCACTCCCCAAACCCCCAACCTGTGACCTAAATAGCATAGCCATAGCCGGAGGGGAGGGCAGCCACAAAGGAGCTCTGATTTAGGGAGAAGAGCACAGGCCCTTTGCAGAAACAACTGAGAAGGAACTGGAGAGTAATTACCCTGACATCACTCTTTTATGATCTTCTGGTTTCCAGTCAGTGACTCCCATTGGCTAAACCCAAATAGAATCCAGAGCAAGGGAGCCCACTGATTTATAGCCTTCAGCCTCTCAGGACATAGGGTTGAAAGGGAGAAACTGGATCTAGAGGGATAAATAAAAATATCTATTGTATTTACCAAAAACATGTTGATTTGTTGACTCAGTAGACTCTGATGTTAAGTGGACAGGGATGTTGGAATGAGAATAAACTTGATAAGTGCTCAGTTCATTTTGGATCTTATAGTTTTAGAGCTTGTCTTTGCTACATAGTAACTGGAGTGATATGGAGGATGGATCCTGGGCTAATGTGATCTCTTGGAGTTTTCCATCTAAAAAGTATCCCTTCTACTTTGAAGAAAAATGGAATAAAAGGCAAATTGCGTGTGTGTGTGTATATGTGTGTGTGTGTGTGTGTGTGTGTGTGTTGGGAACATATTTGTGTACACAGACAGAACAATATTACCTCTATCCCATGAGTGACTATATTGAGTCATGCTATATATATTCCCAATAATGGACATTTCAACTGTGAGAAAATGCTTCCTGGCATTTTGAACCCAAGAGGCCATGTTTAAGCTTTCAAGCCTTAACTTAAACACCAGTTTCATAATCTCACCTGATTTATAAGGTTTAATGAGTCAGGTATAAATTTCATAATGAAATTAGGTTGGAAATCATTCCATTTGGTTTTATGCTTTGAATGGTTTAAGAAAAATTAAAAATAACAGTTACTTCTGGATCCTTTTTGAAGTCTTTCAGAGAATCTGAAATTAATGTCACCTTGGATAATCATTAAAATCTATTTGCTTCTATTTAGGATAATTTCCCTGTTTTTAAACATACTAGTGGTTAAACTAGAACACTCGTTAGTGTAAAAGATTCTCCTTACTTCAACACTCATTCAATAAACATCCTGTGAGGATGACCATGGCACAAAGCCCTCATCATCCTCAGCCTTTCATCTCTGAGTCCCATTATCACTTCTGCTTGCTGCCTGGAAGCCAAGCCAAGATGTACCTGACAAGTCTAGGCCATGCCTTAGCTTGGGTTCCCCCAGAAGTAGGTGCTGAGACAAGAATTCTAGTATAAATTATTCCTTTGGGAGGTGCAGAAAACACCAGGGAAGCGAAAGTAGCCAAAAGTGGGTACTATCAAGCCAACTGGAACCAACTGGAACTTAGCTTCTAAGAAAATGACCTGGGAACCATTATAAAACATACAACTGAAGGGTGTGGGGGCTGGAGTGTTTATATCTTGACTCCTATCTGTCACTGATTGACGGCTACTTGCTGAGGTACTAGTTCATCAACATTTCAAGTCTGCCAAAGAGGAAGCTAAAGTGGGGTTTGGAGACCAGAGGAAACCCTCAGGCAAAGAAGGGCAACTGCGGGCAGCCGAAAGTCAGACTGACATATTCTAAGGCAGTTAGTTAGGACCAGGGCACTGACAGCATCTGCTATACCATAGCTCTCTTCCTCTCTGAACTGCCACTATCTCAGAAATTATTTTTTCCTGGAGAGCTGAGACTTCTACTCTCTCCAGCCTGCCTCTCTCAAGAATTTTGCTGAGGTCTCATGTTCTCCAGGTTGTTCTAAAGGCCAAGGCTTTGGGAACATCAAAGCCAGAGATGGACAGGCCCCTTCTGCTCTGTATTCTATCACATTCTCACATGGGACAATGGACACAGACCAAACTATCAGTATCAGTGGATAAAAGCAAATGGTGGAAATATCAGGGAGTTAAATATCTCAAAACTTCATCCTCCCATAGAATCTATGACTGTTACACCAAATACCACCATTAGTTATTTTATTACTGTAAGCATGGCAGAAAATATTATCATGAGAACACTCATGAAAACCAGTATGAGGAAGTAAGAACAACTATCGTGAAATAGAAGTAAGGTACAATCTTCATATTTTATCTGTATGCTCACAATTCAAACTTGTTTTATTAAAATCCTATAGAACATTTCTGTTCAGGCTAAGATGGAATGGTTTGTAGTAGATTAAAGCTATAGCTGAAAAACAAATAGAATACAAAGTAAATTCATTTCCAGACATTGGAGAGATGCTGAGACAGGTGCCAGGACACAAGGGGCCAAGTCTTAAAGAAAAGGGAAGCTCACTACAGAGAACTCAACCATTTTCATGCCACTCTTCTTGGACCTTTGCGGATTGCTAACACAGCAAGAGGAAGGTTGAATTGGGCAGAAGAAAGCTACCAATAACCACATAAACCAGAAGAGCTATTATTGATCATTTCCTAGAAATAAAGAGGCAAAATGGGAGTGTGGGGTGGCCTAGGCAGCCATGACCTGAAAGACCAAGTACTCAAAGGGAGAAATTCAGAAAAGTGAGCCCAAAACTCCAAACAGTTTTTCTCTTGAGGCATCTGAGGCTTCTTAATTTGTACACACAATAGGCTCAGAAACCTCTGAAAAAAACAGCTGGAAAGTATAGCAGAAGTTTTTAGTGGTTGTGGATATCGGGGGAGACAGAAATTCGTGTCCAATATCCTCCAAGCTCACATAAACACCAAGCTGTCAATGAGAGTCTGGAATACATACTAAATGTAGGTTTGAATCAGAGATAGACTTGGTCTTACAAAGAATGTAACATGGCTTTGAACCAAGGATTAGGGTAAAGTGCCTATATTTGAGCAGTTCGGCAGAGGATAACATTAATCCTCTCTGAAGGAAGAAAAAATTATCCTCAGTTTCTCCAATTTTTCATACACAATGTTTGACATTTAATTAAAAATATGAAGTATATATGAAACAGTGTCAAGAGAAAAATAGACAATAAAAATAGACACAAAGGTGATCAAGATATTTCAGTTATACACATTCACATATTTGATCAGTATGTGTGTGGAAGTAGGTGGGAAGAATTTCAACTCTAATTGTTAAGCTCTAATACAAAGGCTGTCTGGGAAAAAAATCCAGCTATAAATGCCTCTAATTTTCATATTGCATGGCTGGATACTTTCCAGACAGCTCTTGTATATTGCAGAGAAATTCTAAGAATAAAAAACACAACTGAAGTTAAAAAAGAACCCATTAAATAGTTTTCACAGCCAATTAAAAACAACTGAGGAGAGGATAAGTGGATTTGAAGACTGATTACTAGAAAAATGTACATAAGGAGAAAATAATGGAGAGAAAATACAAAAACAAAGATTAAGAACATAAGAATTATAATCAAAAAGTCCAAAATATGTGTACCTGGAATTTCAGAAAGAGAACAGAGAGAGATTGGAGAAGAAGCAATATTTAAGGAGACAATATCTGACAGTTTTTGAAAACTTAACAAGAGACATCATGCCACAGATTCAGGGATCACTCTGATTCTGAAGTAGTATAAACAAACTGAAAGAAATAAAACCCATAGACCTATATACATCATGGCAAAAATGGAGAAACTTAGACAAAGGGGAAATACTAAATGCAGCCCAAGAAAAAAGACACAGCACTTGCAAATGTGCAACACACAATAAGGCTAATCCCTGACTTCTCAACAAACACTTCAGAAGCCAGAAAACAATGGAAAGATATCTTCTGGTATTGAAAGGAAGTAATCTCCAAATGGTTAATTCCCAAATTTGTCCTCAGAAAATGTATTCTTTAAAAATTAAGGAGAAATAAAAGTACTTGTGGAGAAATAGAATTTATCACCAGAGGTCCCTACACAAGAAAGACTAAATTGGGCTTTTCAAGCTTCAGAAGGAAAATAATCCCAGATTGAAATACCAGGAGGGAAGAAAGAAGAAATAAGATGCACACGAATAAATAATACACTCACAGCAACTACTTGTGTGATTTAAAATGTATGTACAATTAAAGTTTTGTGACAGCTGTATCACAAAATGTAGGGAACAAATAAAGAGAGTTAAAAAAAAGTCCTAGGGTAAGAAGTGGCAAAAGAAGTATTTTATACTGAGCCTTAACAAATAAAAAGCACAGAGAGTAGTCTCAGGGTAGTCATTTAAAGAAAGGTACAGGAATATGTAACTAAAAGCAAGATGAAAAGATTAAAATTGTGGAATAACAAAACACTTTTAATTACCTAAAAGAAGTAAAAAAAAAAGATAAATAAGGGGTCTATAAAACAGATAGAATGGAACCTACCCAAGGAAATTAGTAATAGACTGGATTTCAAAAAAATAAACCCAAACTATATGCAGTTAACAGAGATGCATTTTAATAAAAGGATAAAACAAAAAGGTTAAAAATTAAAGGATAAAGAAAAATGTACCATACAAACTACAAAACAGAAGAAAACTGGTATAGTTGCATTAATCTACCAACTATTAATAATAGTCAACTGGCAAAGGAGACTTTCAGGTAAGAAACATCACTAGAAATGAGAACGTACTTTCATAATAATAAAAGGGTCAAGCTCCGAGAAATATACAAAAATTATAAATTTGTATGCACTTGGTCACACAGTTACAAAATATACAGAACAAAACATGACAGAACTAAAAGTAGCAATAAACAAATTCACAACCCTACTGGGACATTTCAACATGCATTTCTCATTAACTGACAGAACAAGCTAATAAGAAATTCAATAAGGACATAAAAGACTTGAACAACATGATTAATAAATTTGACCTGGTTGTTTCTTGTAGAACACTATGTCTGAAATGATAGACTATTGGTCCTTTTGAAATGCACATTGAATATTTACCTAAATTGAACATATTCTGGTCCAGAAAGCAAGGCGTGAAACCATTCAGAGCCATTAAGCCATAAATCAGTAGCAAAAAAGTAACTTGAAAATCCCCAAATGTTTTGAAATTGAAAACATTTCTAAATAACTTATGGGTTAAAGAAAAAATCAGAATGGAAACCAGTAAATATTTTTAAGTGCATGGTAGAGGTTTGGTTTCCAGTAATGGTGGAGTAGCCCATATGGATTAAACCTTCCCACCGATCAAAATTTAAACCCTGGGAAAATACTAACAACTTCTAGACAACAACAGCAACAAAAACAAATGACTATTTGTTAATTAACCATATTACAATCAAATTGCTTAAAACCAGTGAAAAGAAAAAAAATCATAAAAGCTTCCAGATTAAAAAAAAAAAGACAAAATATTATGTACAGGGTAAATGAGATAAAGCTGATAACAGATTTTTGGTGGAAATACTGCAAACTGGAAGACACTGAAACAAAACTTTCAAGTACTGAAAAAAAGTCAATGCAGACTTCTTTACTCAGCAAAATAAAGACATTTTCAGACACACAAAAGCTGAAAGAATTCATCACAATCAGCTTTGCACTACAATAAATATTAGAGGAAATTCTTCTAGCAGAAGGAAAATTACACAAGTTGGAAATCTGGATCTTCACAAAGGAATGAAGAGTACCAAGAAAGGGAATGTCACGGTAAACATAAAGACTTTTTCTTATTATTGGAATTTCTGTAAAAGAAATATAGTAACAGTGTGTTGTGGAGTTTATAAGTTAGAAGAAAAACACGTGAAAGCAACAGTACAAAGGCCAAAGAGGTACGAAATCTGTTGAAGGCTCTTAAACTATACATAAAATGCTACATGATATCATTTCAAGGCAGATTATAATTAAAAGTCGTTTACTAGAAACCCTAAAGCAAGCATTAAAATAACACAACAAAGAGTTGTCGCTAACAACCAATGAAAAAGATAAAGAATAAAATACACTCAATCAAAAAAAAAATTGGAGAAAACAAGCGTGAGAGAACAAAACACTAATGGACAAACAGAAAACAACGAGTGAGACGACAGAGTGAAAGCCATTTATATGAGTGACACATTCAATGGTCTAAACACCTCAATTAAGGCACAGGACAAAAAAAATTAAGACCCCAATATATGCTGTTTATGAGAAATCTAATTGATATGTAAAGATACAAATAGGTTAAAAATAAAGAATGAAAAAAGATACACCATATTGTAACTAGTCAAAAGAAAGATTGAATTGGTCTGTTAATATCCAGTGATGTCTGTTTCAGAGCCAAAAAAAATTACCAACAGCAAAAAAGGGTCATTTATAATTATAAAAAGATGAATTCATCAAGAGGACATACAATTTTAACATTTATGTTTGTAAAATAGACCTGTAAAATATATGAAGCAAAAATGGAAAAGCTGCAAGGAGAAACAGACAAATACACAATTATGGTAAGAATATTTCTATTAACTTGACTGTAGTGAATGATGATAGTTTCATGGGTATGCACATTTATTCAAACTTTTCAAATTAGTCACATTAAGTACATGCAGTTTTTTGTCTATAAGTTATGCATCAAAAAATTGTTTTAAAATTTAAATAAAAAGTTTTTCTACAAAGAAATCTTCAGGCCCAATCTTCACTGGTGAATACTTTTAAACATTAAGGAAGACGTAACACCAATCTTAGAAAAACTTTGCTAGAGAACAGATATAAAAGGAAACTCTTCCCAACTCATCTATGAGGCCAGTATATCCTTGATACCAAAATCAGACAAAATAGAACAGTGCAAAAACAGAAAAATTGCCAGCCAGTCTCTCTCATGATACAAACCTTAAAAACAAATTTAACAAATTGCATCCTGCAACCTATAAACAATGTAACACCTTACAAAGAAGTTGGTTTTATTCCAGTAATACTTTTGAAAAAAATCACTCAATATGATCCACAAATTGTCAAAATAGATGTGAAAATTCATATTAATTGAACGGACTTATAAAAAGCATTTGACCAAATTCAACATGTATTTAATTTTTAAAAATTAATGAACTAGAAATAAAAGAGAATTTCCTTAATAAGATAAAGTATTTGCAAAAATTCTTTAACAAACATACTTAAGGGTAAAATAGTGAAAGTTTTCTCCATGTGATCAGGAATTAAATGAAGACGCTCACAGTCAGTGTTTCTAGTCAATAGTATACAGTATAATATGGCCAATACAACAAGGTAAGGAAAAATATTCCAAGAATTGGAAAGGAAGAAATAAAACTGTTATTATTCACAGCAACATGGTTGTGTATGTAGAAAAACCAAAAGACTATAAATCTTAAAATTAATAATAAATTTAAAAGCAAGACTACTGAATATAGGATCAACACACATAATTATGGTTGTGTAATCAAGAACAATCACGAAATAAAATTTTAAGACACTACCACTTTTAAAGTAGCATCAACAAACATCATATAACTAAAAATAAATTTAATAAAAGTTATAGAATTCCTCTGCATTGAAAATTACAAGCTAGCAATATAGAGAAATTAAGATAAACCTAAATAAACAGAGAGATATATCGCATTCATTTTTTATGCCATAAAAATCTCATTTTTCCTCTATGATTCAGTGAATTTATATGGGAATGGAAGAAGCCAAGAAGAGTCAAAAGAATCTTGAAGAAAGCTGAAGTTCTTAGTTAACCACAGACAAATCCCTACAGAACACATTAGTGACTCCAGAACCAGACATTCACATACACTGTCACTGATTTATGACAGAGGTAACACCATAATATAGTTAGAAAAAATTTATTTTTTCTGAGAGCAGTGCTGGACCAACTAACTGGATATTATAAGGGGACAAAAATAAATCTTGACACCTACCTCACACCATGCGAAGAAATCTGTTCTAGCTGAGTTAAAGATCTGAATGTGAAAGGTAAACAATAACACTTCTGAGAGCAAACACTGAGAATGTCTTTGTGATGCAAGGATAGGCAAAGATTTCTTATATAGGATACAAAGAGCACCGACCCCAAAGGAAAACTGATAAATTAGACTATGTTGAAACTAAGACTTTGCGTTCATCAAAAGATGACATTAGGGAGTTAAGATACAAATTTGCAACTCATATCTAACAGAATTTGATACTCCTGCCAATCGATAAGAAAAATACAAACAAACTATGGGCAAAACATGTAAGTAGCTATATTGCGAAAGGAATATGCAAATTTTCAAGAAAGATATTAAAAAATTCACGTATCATGTATGAGTCATCAGGTCAATCCAAACCCATACTAAAAGGAGATGGTACTACATGTACACCAAAACAATTAAAATTAAAAAGCTAGACAATACCAAGTGGTACCAGAATGGGGAGCAACTGGAATTGCCAATCACTGCTGGGGAGAGCATAAATTTCTACGACTGTTTGGCAGTATCTACTAACAGTCAGTATCTTCACACTTACGCCACCGTAATTCCACCTCTGGGTATACCCCCAATAGAAATGTGCACACATGTCCACCAAACTGCAAAGGCAAGAATGTTTGTAGCAGCATTCCTCATAACAGCTAAAACCAAAAACAACCCACATATCCCTTGCCCGTCGAACAAATCAATAAATTGTGTTATATTCATACAACGACACAATACTACACAGGAGGGGGTCAGCAGACTTTTTCTGTCAAGGGTTTAGTTTCCACAGGCCACATATTGTTTCTGTTGCATATTCTTCTTTGTTATTATTTCTTTTTTTTATTTACAACTTTTTACAAGTGGAAAAACCATTCTTAGCTGGTGGGCCGTCCAAGAGCAGGCTGTGGGCGCTGTGGGCAGTCAGTCCCTGCACCACAGCAATAGCAATGGATGTGTCACCGGTACATGCAATGATGTGTATGAATCTCACCAACATAATTTTGCATGAAAGAACATAAACAGTGCATACTTATAAGTTTAGGCAAAACTAATTGATGACAATAGAAGTTCTGAGAGTGGTTACCCTTAGGGGTAATAGCAGTGAAGAAACAGAACACAAAGAAGGCTTCAGAGGGGCTGGTAGTGTTGTTTCTTGACTTGGGTGGTGGTTATACATGATCCATTTGATGGAAATGCATTGAGTTATCCACTTATGATCTGTATACTTTTCTGTATGTAGATAGACTTCAAAAATAATTCTACTTAAAAATACCCCCCAAATCACAGATATTCAGTTTTTTCTCCCACAACTTACTTTCCTCTCACTGCCATCTCATACCCATTTCTTTTCAGCTGTCCAAATTAGTAAAAACTCTAACCCACCTAAGTTTCTGCCTCCGCCCAAAACGGCCCAGAAGATTGTGTTTCTGAGTCACAGTCACTGCGATGTTAGTAAATAAAAGTACTCAAAATATTGACTTCCCTTGTCGTGAGTCTGTGTGTGTGTGTGTGTGTGTGTGTGTGTGTGTGTGTGAGACCATGTGTGTGTGAAGAGGGAGGGAAGGGGAGAGAGAGAGAGAGAGCGAGAGCGAGAGCACCTTGAGAAGAGCCACCCCAAGTACAGCAGGACAATGGTTTTGCCATCTGGCCTGCGGTCATTCTCCCTGATCATAACACTTACATTTCAGTAGAAGAGAATTAAGAGCACAGTTTAACCAAAATCAAAAAGCGTAGTTGAACATATTTTTCTCATTTGTGCTTCATCCTAAACATTTGTAAAGATTTAGCGGCTCACCCCAGCAAGCCTTTTTAATTCACATTCCAGTAACAGAGTTTTCATAAACGCTCCTCAAGGACGTTTTTATTTCCAGGCTTCAACAGAGCCAAGTTACTTCATTCTCTTAGGTGGCTTGGTAACCCTTGAGGTGGTAGTCAGCAGGCTGGACAAGGAGGTGATTCCTCCCACACCTGGCCCAGCATTCCGTTGGGGTGGGGGTTGGAGGCCGAGGCCCAGGGTCAGGACATGAGCAGAAATACAATAGTGGTAAAAGTTTGTTTTCCACCGCTGAGAAATGCTGCTGTGTTTCAGATCTGGGTTGAAAAGTCATACGTACTCACCTCCCTTTCAATTTATAGTTGAGCTAAATATGCAATAAGATTGGGTTTCTTTGGGGGGAAATGAGGTTTTCAGAGAAGAAAGGGAGTATTAAGTAGGAACATGGCATCAGGAAGATTGTGACCCCAGGAAGGGGAGAAAAATGTTTAAATGATCAGAACAGAGACGTGGCAGAGGACCAGAAGTGTGTGGGTAGGTAAAAATAGGAAGAAGAGAAAATGCAAGTTGGATATGGGGAGAGAGTTACAGAGAGGTTGATGGGCAGAAAGGGAAAAGTTTCCAAGAAAGGTCCTAGGGCAGGTCCACCCTGACCTGCATTAGCCCCGTTCGCTGCACATCAGCAAGAAGTGAGGGTAACTCAGCTGCTGAAGATACTTCCCAGTAGCTTCCTAAGGAAAGAATGACCCCTCCTTCGCCAAACGATCTGGGCCCCTCCCCACACTGTAGTACAGGATGCCAATACATGGAAGAACCCTGGTGGCCGAAAGGGAAGAAATAAGAATGACAACATGTGGGTGTTCCAAGTCATCTAAGACATGCAGCTATCATGTAACTGGCCAGTAGGGGTATAGTTGGGATTTTAGGTCTTCAGACTCCAAAAAATTATCTTCTACAAATCACCAAAATTGGCGAAGTTCTTAGGAGGTCTTTTCCAAAGCATTCTCCATTCTGATTGCTATTCCATCTAAATCTACCACTGAAGACTCACTACAGTAAGATGTGAGACAACTCCTATGTAAGCACCTTAATGTGTAAGCCAATGGTCCTCAAACTTCAGTGGGCACAAAGGTCAAATGAGTAGGGGGGACAGAAACAAAGCAGGTGTCAGTGCGAGTAGGATTAGGTCCAAGGAGGGGGACAAGCGGCAGCATGGGTTGCAGTGTTGGGCGGGGGTCAAATATTGGGAAATGGGTGGCTGGGGTTCTCAGTTACCATGGCAGTGTATTAGTTTTTAGGGCTGTCACTAAAAAAAAAAAAAAAAAAAACAACCCCCCCCCAAAAAAAAACCCAACAGTATCACAAATTAGACAGCCTAAAACGATAGAACTTTAGTTTCTCAGAGTTCTGGAAGCTAGAAATCTAAAATCAAGATACCATTATGCCATATTTCTGCCAAAGGCTTAAGGAAAAATGCTTCCTTGCCTCTTCTAACTTCTAGTGGTTTCCAGACATCCTTGTCATTCCTTGGCTTGATCACTCCAATCTCTGTATGCATCCAAATTTCCTTCTTCTAAGAAGGCCACCAATCCTTCTGGACTTAAGGCCCACACCAATCCAGTATGACTACTTAACTTGACTACGTTTACAAAGACTCTCTTCCCAAATAAGTTCACATTCACAGCTTACGGGCAGATGTAAATGTTCTGGGGGTTGGGAAGGGACACGATCAAATCCAGGGCAGGCAATAATAGTGATCAGAAATGATGTGGGTTCAGCAGACTGCCTTTGATAGCCCTATGGAGAGTTTGTATAGAAAAGACAAAATTTTTTAAAAAACCAGAACACTCAAAAGTCAGAAAATCTCCATGGCAGTACTGAGAAGTTCCCTGTTTCCCACAGCTGCGGAGCAGGCATGGCTGAGAAACAAGGCAGAGGTATGGTTGTAACAACAAGTGTTGCCGCATCCATTCAGCCTAACCCCACCAGGTCTCTTACGCTAACATTTCTTATGTCCCTGTACTAGAACATGGTGAAGAATAAGATGAACCCTAAGAACTAGAGTGGGGACATCTGAGCAGACATGAAGAGGCTGAGCACTCTGAACCACAAAATCCCCCTTCACCCTTTGTTAGTGGAAAACAGACCCTCACTCCTTCCCCAAACGAGTTCTGCTCAGTAACTGCAGCTGGGCAGTTGTATCACAAGACCCACTGCCACCACCCCTCATTGCCTGCAGACCCTAAAGAGAATTTCATCCAGAGCATCCCTAAGAAAGATGTACAAGGTCTGCAACCCAAGGGAGTTGCAGAACTTTGCAGAGTTTTACTAGCAGGAGTCTAGGAAGCATAAATGGAAGTGAATCCTGAGGATGTGAAGCCAAGGAAGAGGACATATAAAACATAGCTAGGCCAAATTAATTATTTTTACACCTGTGTATTTGCTCAGAATTTGGGATTAAAGTGTTGACTTTTGTCCCTGAAAGGGATATAAGTGTTTATTAGGAGTAATTTAAGCTTCGACTTCAACGGTGGCCTATGGTCAGTTAGACTGAATTCTCCTGGCAATGCTTTGCAAACTTTGATGAGCTTATTAAAACACAGTTTCCTGGGTCTCACCCTCTAGAGATTTTGATGAATTAGGTCTGGGTTATAACCTCATAAACTAACAAGCTTCTAGGTGATGCCTTTGCTAAAGGTAGACTTAGAGTTGCACTGTAGCATTCAAAAAGACACCTGAAGAGAAAGGTGTCTGAAGATTAAGGGTGATAGGAGTGATCTGATGAGTTTAATAAATTCAGACGTCCCCCAACTCTGAACTATGGGAGGCTGCTCCTTTCCTCAAAGCCGTAAGAGGTGCATTGGTGAGAAGTGCCCTGGAATTCTTGTAAAGCTCTGAGGTAGCTGTCCTCTGAAGGTTGGAGATATTGTTAGGTGTAGCAATGCACTGGGTTTTCTGATCTCAGTGAGAACCTAGGAATTTAGAAACCAGGTAACATATAGCATTCAGAGACAAGGTAGGTACAATGATTACAATAAGCAACAAAGACAGACCTGTTATCAGAATATTGTGACCTGCATATGAAGAGCGGTGGGGCCCGTAGGGTCCCTCGGAAGGAAATAGATGAGCAGCCTTCTAAGGTGCTGTTTGACATATATAGGTGAAAAACATCTAGGTCCAATAGGTAGGAACCTGATTTGAGTTGTCATAGTGGGAATTCAAGTTCTCTTATGAATTTCTCAGACATTCGCAATTGAGGGGGTGACAGGGCTCCCGGGAAGAAGGAGCTGGCAATAGGTACTCAGAGGTACAGCATACTGTGAATATTCCTCCAATGGTCCCTCTGAGGCCATTTTCAGGACTGTGCCCTGAGATAACCAGCTTTTCCAGGAGGTATTAGATATTGGCTCTGAACTGGTGCTACTCCCCAGAGAACCAAAAAAACTGCAATGGGGGCATTTTGAGGTTAAGTGATAGGTAAAGTCTTCTTTCTAGTTTGTTTCACAGTGGGTCTAGGGACCCATCTTGTGTTGAATTTCCCCACTCTCAGAATTAGAGTGGGACTAGATATACCAGTAACTGACCAAATCTTGATGCTGGTTCCCTGACCTATGGAGCGAAGATTATTATGATAGGAAGAGACAAGTACAAATCTCTGAAATGGCCCCAATCCCATCTTTAAGAAAGTAAACTAAAGGAATGCCACGTCCCTGGAATTGCAGAGATCAATGCTGCTATCAAGGTCTGACCTACACAGGGGTGGTGACTGGCCCTGTCTCTATTTAAATCACCTGTTGAAACATCCCAATAGCTCCTGGAGAACAGCAGAGATGATCAGACCTGACCAGATGGTACTGATGATCATAGTTACGTTTCTGGTTGTGGTATAATCAGAAGCAAATCAACATGGTCCCTGGTATCTGGTATGTAGCTGTCGTTCTAGTATATCTTTTTTCTCATCAATATCAATAAAGATCATCTTAACCAGTCTGCATATGTAGGACAGCCCAGTCCTGCTTTAGGTCTTTGTCATGTCTCCCATTGCCCACCAAAATACGGTCCACAGGGAACTTGATCTTATGGCACATGAACTTGTGCTGAGCCATACCATTGTTGACATCATGATCATTTGAAAAGCAATGTCCTCACTTGTTTGTAAGTCTGTACTTGAGAAGCAGCCCCTGGCATGCTACGGAGTCCTGGTGGAGACAAACAGCTGCCTGTGGCACACAGTTTTTGTTATTTATTGCTATATAAGTTAACTTGGTGGCTTAAAACAACAACATTCATTATCTTTCAGGGTTCTTTGGGCTGACTGGACTTAGCTGGGCAATTTTATACTCCACATCAGCTTGGGCTGCATCATCTGGGAACTCAACTGACCTGGAAAGTCTAAGATTGCTCACCATATCCAAGATGGCTGGTGGCTGATGTTGGCTGGTGACTAAGGAGTTTAGGGCTGTTGACCAGAGCATCTACATGTGACCTCTCTTGTGATACTTGGGCATGTTAGGTGACTTCCAGGGAGGAAGGGAGGGAAGACATGAGTGCTCCCAGTCCTTTTAATGCCCAGGCCTGTCTCACAGTGCCACTCTACCATGTTATCTTTGCTGATCAGTCTAGTTTCAAGGGGAGGGGAAGTAAACTCTACCTCTTGATGGGGGAGAGTGATAAATACTTTGCAGGCATCTGTAATCCACTGCAGATACCAAGTGGCCATGCAATCTCATCTGGCTACCACGAACAAGGTGTTAATTTGATCTATCTAATCATAAAAGAGGACATGCATAATAGAATTCCATTGTAAATGCAAAGTGGTAAATAAAAAAAAACAACTGAGCCAGAGCAGGTCTTAAAAGTGTGAATAATCATACACTGCCCAAGCCAATGCACTCTATTCCCATGGTTCTTGCTCCTCCTCCTTTCCTCTTTTCCCTATACCTATGGCCTCATTGGGGGTTCCCTGTGATCAATAAGGAAAAAATGGCTGGGAAAGAAGAAAGTAGATGGCTGCTGCAGCACAACCGACTGAGAGACAGTGGTGACGTGAGGGCAGTACATCCTGGTTGTCCACTTCATGTGGAAAGACACGTGACCTGAAAAATGAATCTACATGTATTTAAGTGCAGTGACTACTGCTTTGGGTGGTTGGTTAGGGATTTGGAAAAACACAGGATTGGTGACAAGAGGGTCTGAGGGAAAGGGGATGAAATTCTTGGGCCACTGCAGAGGTGGCTCTCAATAACTGAGTGGACAAGAGCCATCTGGAGATGTCTTTCAGCCTCTTTCCCCAGACCTCTTGGTCCTTGCTCCAGGGGCCCATTTAGAAAGTGGCCATATCTTTAGGGGTAGAGGCTGTGCATACCAGTGACAGCAGCATGTGCTTCCTGTCACCAAGGCTGCTCTGGCTGCTGTCACTGCTGAACACCCACCCTGCCAATTGCAGGGCCAGAGCTGAGGTCCTGATATAACACCATTCTCTTGGTGGATCATCCAGCCACTCAGTGGAAAATTGATCACATTACACCACACATCATGAAGGAGCAGGGGTTTATAGTCCTAGGATCAAATTTACCTTCCTTACCTGAAATGCTTCTGCCAGTACCAGAATTCGTGGTCCCAGAGAATATTCTATCTATCATCATGATATCCCACATTTCCTATGATTAGAAGACACATTTTATAGCAAAGGAATTGGGACAGTGGGCTCATGGCACAGAATTCAGTGGCCTTCCCATGTGTCCCATTACTTAGTTATAGCTGTTTGGACAGAACGGTGCAGTGGTCTGACAAAAGGCAACCTACTGGGAGCAGATACTTGCAAAGGATACTCATATATCCAATAATGGGTTATTATCCAAAATATATAAAGAACTCATACAACTCAAAATCGAAAAATAAAATCCAATTGAAAATGGGCATAGGACCTGAATAGACATTTCTCCAAAGAGGACATACGAGTACAGATGGCTAACAGACACATAAAAAGACATTCTATATCGCTAATCATCAGGGAAATGCAAATTAAAACCACAATGAGGTATCACCTCACATCTGTCAGAATGGCTATCATCAATAAATCAACAAATAACCAGTGTTAGTGAGGATGCAAAAGAAAGGGAACGCTCAGCATTGTTGGGATTGTAAACTAGTGCAGCCACTATGGAAAACAGTATGAAGTTTCCTCAAGGAATTAGAATCTAGAACTACCTTATGACCCAGCAATTCCACTTCTAGGTATTTGTCTGAAGAAAATTAAATAATTCAAAAAGATATATAAAAGATATATGTACCCTGTGTTCACTGCAACATTGTTTACAATTGCCAGGATATGGAAGTAATCTAAGTGTCCACTGATTAATGAACAAATAAAGAGGTGATAAATATATACACTAGAGCAGGCATGTCCAACCTGTGACCCAGGACAGCTTTGAATGCAGCCCAACACAAATTCTTAAAACATTATGAAAATTCGTACAACTTTTTATTTTTTAGCTCATCAGCTATTATTAGTGTTAGTGTGTTTTATGTGTGACCAAAGACAATTCTTCCAGTGTGGCCCAGGGAAGACACAAGGTTGGACACTGTTGCAATTAGAATATTACTTGAATAAAACACTAAAACTTAAAAAAAATATTACTTGGCCATAAAAAAATGAAATCTTGTCATTTGCAACAACATGGATGAATGTAGAGAATATTATGCTGTGTGAAATAAGTCAGACAGAGAAAGACAAATACCATATAATTTAAGTTACGTGTGGAATCTAAAAAACAAAACAAAACAGAAGCAACTTCATAGATTCAGAGAACCAATGGTTGCTGGGGGGTGAGGGAGTGGAGGAAGGGGTGGAAAGGGGAAGAGGGTTAAGAATTACAAACTTCTAGTTTTACAGTAAGTCATGGGAAATAATAATACTGTAATAACTGTGTACAGTGACAGATGGTTACTAGACTTAGTGTGTTGATCACTTTGTAAGGTATATAAATGATGTATCACTCACTGTGTTATACACTTGAAGTTAATATGATATTGCATGTCAACTATAATTAAGAATCTATTTTTTAAAAATCGGGGTCATCCTAGCTGGCTAGCCAAGATGGTAGCAGAGGAAACATGAATGCATGGAGGAAGGAGAAAGCTATCAACTTAGGCCTATGACCAGCTACAAAAGTGGGGACTGCGGATGCAGTGTAGTTGTTAATGAATTGCTGTCCCCCACCTACCCGGTTTTCTCCCTCATATGAGGAGTACTAGTGCTAACATTTTATGTTTCAGGAGGGAGTCTGACCAAACTGACCCCAGTACAACCACTGAAAGAACTCTGTATATCCCTTGGTTGAGATACCAATTATTTTCCAAATAAAAGTTCCCTGATGGTGTAGAGGCTGAAGGCTTCGGCACTGGTGCTGTCAGCACTGCGGCCTGGGTTCGATACCCAGTCAGGGAGCTACCCACATACCAAAAAGAAAAAAAAAAAATCCAGAACTAATATTTTCCAAATAAAAGAGTGAGGACACGAAGGGGCAAAAGGAGTGAAGTCTTGTGGCTATTTCCCATTGTCCCTCCAGCTCCAGTCTCCACGCTTCTCTTCCCTGTTCTGTGTGTGCCCAGAGGCTGGCCTGTATGAACTGCACTGACAGACATACTGGCCTTCTACCTCGGTTGACTTGGCCAATGGGAGGCATGAGCAAGGTATCACAGGATGGGAAGTGAATGAGGTAGAGGTAGCTTTCTACCACCTCCCTGTACACTGCATTGTCTTGACTGGGTTGTGTCCTCCTTGAAGAAGGCCACCATTTCTATCAGGCAGCCCTCTCTTTGTACCTCCCTCTCTGGGTTCTAGTTGGGCTTAGGGCCAGTAATGGCTGTTTCTGGTGCTGGGTACTGCTGTCTTCTGCTGATTCCCCTAAACTCTGCCCGTATCCTTATAAATAGCTTCTTTACTAACTGTCCAACTACCCAGCTTGCATGTGCTCTCTGTGTCCTGCCAGGACGCCGAATGACCTATACAAGTACATTGACAGTTTCCAGCCCCCCTCTAGGGATGCTTGGGCCTTTGATAAGGAGATGAGGACTGCAGTCACAAATGCCACTGCCACCCTGTGTGTCTCCTTTCCTTCCAATCAGACAAGGAACTGGAGAACCAGAAGCATCCACCCAACCTGCATATTCCTTGCTTCCCGCCTGGCCTGGAGCTTCTCTCTATGTTCTCTATTTTGGTTTCCGTCTACGACTGGTGTGCTGTCCACTTATCAGAGTCTGCCCTTCTCTCTCCATCTCCGTCTCCAGCTCCACCGCTCCAAGGTCCCCAAACCTCCTCTGGATGCCATGGGTGGATTTCTGGGAATCAGGACTCATTCTTCCTATGCTTTCTCTTGGCTGCCTGATTGGTCACTTAGAGCTAATCATTTCTAAAACCAGAACCACTGTGTCCAGTCCAACATGATGCTGGCCCCACCCCCATCCCCAATGTACATTCTGAGCCAGGTCAGCCTCTTATTTCCACTTCCAGTTTATATTTCTTGGTCTCCGCCTAGCCCCAAATATTTCACATTTGAGCTGCCTCCCCTCCCTCAAGTAGACACACACGCACGCCAAGGCCAGTTATGTTTATTTAACCCTTTCTGACCTTGGTAGTGATTCGGAGCTTATTTCACAGCACCAATTACAATGCTTTGCACACAGAAGTGCCTCATTATATGAAATGGCATCAGGAAGCGTTCTATAAACTATCAAGTCCTAAACACACTCAATAAAGTTGTAATTTTTTGTTGAATAAATTAAATGACCAGCATGTTCACTAATGTTTTGGTTTTCTAGATCATCTTTCACATAGTTGATGCCTCTAAAGTGACAGTGAAGAAAACCACATATAATTTCCATTTATAGGCATCTTTTTTTTTTCTTTCTAAAGGTTCATTAGGAAAAGACCCACCTTTAAATCCATATGGAAATGGAGGAAACATTCCTCCATTCTCTCTGGGAATGAATTGGATTCTACAGCTCACTAGAAGCGAGGCGCGCACACTGTGTGTACTCCTGTGCACGTGTGCATGTACACATGTGTATGTGCGGTGTTTGCCTATAGGTGTGTGTTTATATGGTGTGTATATGGGTGTATGTGTGTGCGTGTGGTGTGTGAGTGAGTGTCTGTGTAGGAGGGGCAGTTAGAGCCCTGGAATAGAGATGAAAGATAGCAGGCAGATGTTTAAACTACAGGTTAAGGAGAGAGCTTTGGCAGAGGGGCTGAGGGGCTGTTAGGAAGCTAACTAATGACTTTCTCTGAGCAGAATGAAACGTGTGGCCAGAGGGTATGAAAAGGTTCCAGGCCAGTGCAGAGGCAAGAAAGAGAGAAAAGATCACATTTTTAGGTCTCAAAGAAGACACTGTTTAATCACATAGGGATTATGACAGGTAACTACTGACATGAAGGCTTACTGTCCAGCTAGCGGTTATGTTTTTTAAGCCCTGCTGTGCTTGGCAGTAATTCAGGGCTTATGAAAAAAGAGATGATGATGATGATGATGATGATGATGATGATGATGATGGTAACTAAGACATATTAAGCACTTACTATGCACCTGGTGCTGTCCCAAGTCTCCAGCATGTCTTAGCTCATTTAATTCAGATAACAATCCTCTGAGGTATACTTCACTATCACGCCCACTTTACAGATAAAGAAACTGAGGCACAGAGGGGTTGAATGATAACTTGCCAAAGTTCATACAAGGTGTAATAAAAAAATATAGTGAATGTTTAAATAAAAAATTTATTACAGGAAAAGACACATTGTCATTAATCCCTCTTAAAATACTCTCCTTAGCTTTGAACACACGTGTCCCATCGTTCTTGCTACTTTCTGAAGCAGCTCTGGAAGTCCTCTTTCATGAGCGTCTTTAGATGTGCTGTCATGGCTGCCTCCATGTCCTGAATCGATTCAGGTCACACATCGCTTCTGGTACAGCATTTCTGTCAAATAAAAACATGACGGTGTATCCTCACCCACCTTATTCACTGGATCTGTCACTGTGTGACTTCTGGCTCTTCCCCAAAGTCAGAATGACCAGGAAGGGTAAATGTTTCTAATCGAATGAGGACATGGAGGGAGCCATGACAGTGCAACTAAAAACACCCATGAAAGAGGACTTCCAGAGCTGCCTCCGGAAGTGGCAAGAACGATGGGACACGTGTGTTCAAAGCGAGGGGGAGCGTTTGGACAGGCGTTACTGGCAATGTGTCTTTTAATGTAATAAACACTTTTTATTTTAACATTCACCGTATTTTTTTTAATCACATCTTATACAGCTAGTAGGTGCTGGAGCCTGACTCCAGAGTCACTGGGATCCACCTGCTGAGTTGATTCACAGGGGTTTTCCTCAGTATATTTATTTCTGTACATAAAGCTAAGGGGGTGAATCCTCTGTTAGCTTTTCATTATCCATGTCTGAAAAACTTAATTATATAGATGACTGGATGAAGAAGCTGGGGTACATACACACAATGGAATATTACTCAGCTGTAAGAAAAGATGAAATATTGCCATTTGCAACAACATGGATGGACCTGGAGATCATCATGCTTAGTGAAATAAGCCAGACAGAAAAAAACAAAGAACTGTATGACTTCACTCATATGCGGGATATAAAACTGAAAGCAACAAAGAAACAAAAACTCACAGATACAGTCAATAGTTTAGTGGCTACCTGAGGGCAAGGGGGAAGCGGGTGGGAGAGGAGGGAGGGGGGTCCCATATGTGGTGATGGAAAGAGAACTGGCACTGGGTGGTGAACACTTACTGTAACATGTAGGCGAGGCACTGTAGAGTTGCACACCCGGAACCTCATTCTTATTCATCAGTGTCACCCCAATAAGTCTAATAATCTAAATAAATAACTAAATAACAATAAAAAACTTAATCACAAACCAGCTACTCTGGTATTAACTAAAAGGAAGGTGACCAACCAGGATCTGACACTGGGTACATCCCAGGCAAACCAGTTGGTCGTCCTAAAAGGCCTGCTATTTAAAAGGAATACATTGCCTCTATGGGCTTCCACCAGTTTACTTTGTTTTGGCAACAAACACGTCACCAGGGTAATTCCTGCATTTTGTCTCTGGCATCAACTCATAACTATCATTTAGGTGTAACGGCCCTCATTTGCTTTTCATCAAGCAGTGGCTTTCTCCCCAGGCATCCCGGGATGCTTATGCCTTGTTGCTGAGTGAAGAGTGGGTGAGGGATCCCCAGGCTCTCTAACCCACTGCAGGTGCAGGAATGTGGGCACAGTTGGGGGTGGGAGAGCTCCCCAGGGATGAGAAAGCCCTCCGAGGGTGGCTGGAGTCTTCTAGTGGGTCTAGCCTCCCTGACATTGCAGGAACTCTCCCTGTGGCTCTCACAGTGCAGGCCTGGGACAGGACAGGTCAGTAAAGGCCCAAAAGACGCCCACACGCACCACCTGCCTCAGAGGGTCTTTCCCATTGTCCCTCTACATTGCTTTGTCATTGGGCCTCCTACCATCCCTTAGCATCTTTTCCTTGAGTGACTGGAGAGATGCATACTGATGCCTGTCTCTGATGAGCTCTTCCTGCCTCAGCCCAGTCCACTGTCTCATTTTATGTAAGGTCAGTGTTGCGGCTGGCAGTAAAGCCTCACTGGCTGGCTCGTTCCGTTTTTATCAGGCCAGGCCACGGTCTAAAGTGCTGCAAGGTGCTCATTTCCTGAGCCTCAATTTGTGCCCACTAGTGTTGTGCAGTATCTAGGATGAGGTGTGTAGATTTGCAGAAATAAAACTTAAGGGCTGCTGATTTCAAGTTGGATCAACCAAGTCACTTAGGCAGACAGGGGCCATGCAGGTGGGACAAAATGTATGGATGCTTGCGCTATAGCTGGATGCTTTTGAACTCAATTCTTGTTTAAATGTGAATGACAAACAATGGAGAAATAACCTGGGATCTGCAATCACTTGTGTAGAGTTCCATTTGCATAGTAAGAACCAGAAACAGAAACTAGTCTGGTAGCTGACTAAATCATTCCGCGTGGAGATCACAAAAACAGAACGCTCCATGATTTCTTGATGTTTTCATGTCTGTTCTGCATGAAAAATTGGTCCTCAAATACAGAAAGCTATTCGGAAAAAAATATTTATATGCAACTAAGTATTTTTTTTTCTATCTCTGGAGATAAAGTGGCACTACTTCAAGAGAGACACAATGAAATCATTTAAAACTCCCATTTTAATCCAGCAGAAAACCGTAATAGTACAATTCTTCCTGGGGGTAAACCAAAACTTGCTTTAAGGTCCCTGCTTATAATTATTTTACCATTAGAAGCAGAACTGTATTTCTAAAACCTGGTGTTTACTGTTCTGATCTATTTGTTTCATGCACGACCATCAGCTGCTTCCCAGTTACAAAGATGAGCCTAGAAGGAAATTAAGGCCTTTCTAAGAACTCATAAAAGACCGTCTCTTCTGCAAGTGTGTTGTATTATGTTTGTCATCATTTGGCTGGGAGAGACTCTAGGAAATGAGAAGGAGATGATTACACAGAATACGTATTGTAGAGAGGCATAAAGATGAGCTGATAGGTTCTGTGTCCTATCCCAGAAATTGGGCGATTCAGTTTCAAGATGCTCAGGGATGTTCATTTATTTGCTCTGGGAAGAAAGAGACTGAGAGAGAAAGACAGAGAGGGCAGCTCAGCCCTGAGAAGCCCCTGGCACGGCTCCGAGGAAAATCGCGTAAGAGCTTACAGTTATCTTATGATTAAAAATACAATAAAAAAAGATCCCGGGATTGCCTGGCCTGGCAGACTCTCCCATTTGAAAAGAAGAGGGAAGTTTCCCTTCTGTCAAGTTTTGTTTAATGGACCAAAAGAAATCATGCCACAGGTCCAAATTGAGGGGGTGTTTAACCCATTTCCTGTTTAGAGAAAAAAGAAGTGCAGCTCGCTGCTGTGTTCGTGAGATTTTGCATAAACATGCTCTCGGAGGCTGAAGCAAATCTGACTGGTTTTCAATGTGAAAATAAAGTATAAAAACTGTTCTTGGAGTTTATTAGAGAACTTGTCTCTGATTCTCATGTAACAGAAATGTGTATGATGATCAGTATTTAATAATACTTTTTCATACGGTAAATTTCAAAGCATAGAGCTTTGGGGGTCAGGTTAGGGCTGCAATCTGTCACCGAGTATTCTCAGGGCAAACGGCAAATGCCTACAGACTATTAACCTACGGGCTAACTTATTCCCTACTTCCTCCTCTTTCATGAACGCTTCACGGCTCTGCTCTCAACTGGGGAGGCACAGGGACAGCTCTGGATGATGCAAAGATGCTGTGGAGGCCAAGGGCCAGCAGTGAGGGGAGTGGTCCCTCCTTGCCTCAATCCCCCGCTGCCCCCCGCAGGGTCTCCAACAAGCCCCGCCTCCCGGAGCCCCGCCGAGCCTCTCTCCGCAGAGGCCCCACCACCCTGGCCCACGTCCCACAGCAGCCTCCTAGCTCTGCACTCATTCCCACAGCAGCCCCGTTCCGCCCTACCTCTGTGCCCTGCCAGCCGAAAACTCTTCCTGTGCCACATGTTCATTATGACACTTCTCCCACACATAGATCCAGAATATTGACTTATTGGCTAGCACATTAGGGAAGTCCAAACAAAGCAGTATTTTCAACCCCAATACTAGACAGCACTGCTGCCGACCTATTTATCATGCCATGGCCAGGCACAGTATCTGTCAGTGGTCACCAGTCTCTGATGCTCCAAATCAACACAGCCCCCCAAAGGGCCACTAGCTACAGACGTGGGTTGGCAAGACTACTCAGGGAGTGTGTGGGTCCTTTATGTCCCAAGGACCTCTCTAGGCCCTGGGGACACAGGATAAAACTTAACGCAGGCCATATCTTCATAGGAGACTGACAAATAGATATATATGAGGGGTACCCCCCAAACCAGAATTACCTTCTGGAAGGAAGGCCCCATATAGTACAGACTTCCCCCGCTAGATGAGTGTTCTAGAAGCCCATCTGCATCAGTGTGCCAGCTGGCATTGTTGTGAGGGACTGCGTTCAGCTTCAGTGAGTTTTGTTTGGAGACTCAAGCGTTTGCCCACTTCATTGAGGGTGACTTACTTGAACGACACACCTGCCCACACTGTGCTAAGAGTTCAGCAGTTTTTGACCAAAAACAGCATGACAATGGCATGACCCCCATACCCCACCCTCCCTATTCACTGGATCTTGTCCCCAGTGACATTTTCTTCTTTTTATCTCACTGAATGACAAAAATCCTCAAAGGGAAATGTTTTGCCCACATGGAAGAGGTGAAACAAAAACGGCAGAAGTTCTAAAAGGCATGGAAATCGACGAGTTCAAAAACTGTTTTGAGCAGTGGAAAAAGCATCTCGATAGGTGTATTGCGCCAAACAGAGAATACTTGGAAGATGACTGAAGTTTAAACAGGTAAGAATAAATGCATGATTTTTTTATAAATAAATTTCTGTTCCTTTAGGGTCCCCCCTCGTAATTTGACATCGATAGGGAAAATAATGTAGTGAAGGACAATTGCAGCAGGGTGAGGAGAAGGAATTTCTGGGGGAGTTGTTCTGCTCATGATGGTCAGAAAGTAGAGCCGAAAGAAGTGAGGGAGCCAGGCCTGCAAACGCCAATGGGGAGGATTCTTCCAGAGGGACTAGCAACTCAAAGATCCTGAGGCAGGAGCCTGCTAGGATGCTGTGTGCCATCCCTGTCCCCAGCCTGCTGTCAGTGCACTGCCCCATCTCACTTCCGCTTTTAGCCAAGGCCAGTCATTGCACCATCATTGTCACCTGTGCCAGGGCTGTTCCTTCTCCCTGGCATCTCTGGGCCTGTGGTGACAGTTCACGTGCTGGGCAAGTCTTGTTGGGACGGCTGACATCCCTCCCAAGAGCGGCAGGAATTCAGAGGTGTGTAAGGAAGATGACACGAAACCCCTCGTGCTTTCTGGCTAACTGCTGACCCTTCTTACTAATGTAAGGAGATCAACGGGTCACAGAGAGGGCCAACTTTTGGACATTTTCTCCTGAGCCATTTAGGGAGGTTTTGCCCTCTTTTTAGGATTCTTAACAAACTTACTTCCACCAAGGGAAGTCAATTCTTTTTCCCTAACTTCTCTGCCTCCCAGCTTTCCAACCTCCCTGTCTCCCTCCCTCACGCTACCTGGTGCCCTGAGATGAACAGGTATCCAGCTTTGGGGTGGGGGTGGGGGTCCTCCCAGCAGGTTTTGGTGGATGTGCTTCTGTTCTCCAGCACTCACACCGCCTGTGAGCCGCAAAATGGGGAATCTCGGAGTTCATCCTCCCCTCCTTCCTACACCATGTACCTATGCACCCCACAAACCCCACACCGTGGGATGGATCCCAGCCACCCACTCTCATCCCTGCTGCACCTCCTCTTAGGTTTGCGGGCTGATGTGATCCCAGATTGATCTCACGTGAGCACGACCCCGCAGCTGATAGGCCCAGCTGTACGTGCTTTGGCTCCTTTACGGTGCCGCGTATTTTATTTCCATGCTGTCAGATCCATTCTGTGTCGTCGGTGCATTTCCTGGTAATCTTACTGGATGACAGAGATCCTCGGATGTGTGTGTCTCGGGGGAGGGGGGATATGGGGGAAAGGGGTTACTGTGTCCCATAGTCATCTCAGCTCTCATAACAAACCACATCTGAATCTCCAACTTCCAAATCCGTAGGCCCCTGCGCAGCTGGAATGCCTCCCCCGCCCTTTTTATTTGGCTGCACCTCAGGGCCCGTGTCAGTGATCTCTCCTCTAATCTTTCTACATCTCAGGAATTGTGATTGAATTCATACTTTGCTTTTTCTCTTGTTCGGGGTAAGCTAATTATCAAATAAAACAAAACAAAATCTGAGTTGCTTAAGGATGACCATGTAATTCTAGCTCGCATCACAGTCCACGTGGGCTGGGCAGTACCTCTCCAGACGACCACCCAGGAAGGAAGCACCTTTCACCACGGCACAGCCATCTTCAACCTATGGCCTCCGAGGGGACCATGGACAGGCAAAGAGAGAGGAGGATCTCACTGGGATGTTTCAGGGGCCAGGCCGGAGAGAAGCACAGCTAATTTGACTGCTCTTAGTTTCTGACCATGGTTGCTTGAACACACTCAGTCACCTGGCCCTACTTACCTGCTGGAGACACTGGGAAATGTAGTTGAACTCCTTGCCCAGGAGGAAAGGGGCCCATCTGGGGGCACACAAGCCCTGTCTCTGCTACCTTCTTTGATGCCTTGCTTTGATTATATTTAGTTTAATTATTTCTACAGATGCAGAAGAGTAATAAGGGACCTCAGAGGTTTTATTCAAACATCTTATTTTACAGCAGAGGCCCAGGGCAGCAAAGTGACTTGCCTGGTACAGAGTTTAGATTAGAACTCTGATTTCAGATTCCTGTTACAGAGTTTACAATTCTATCTAAGCATTTTGCATTATTTTTACCTGGTCAAGAATCTATACATTCATTGAGGGCAAGAATTAGGTCTCTAATCCCAGCTCCTACAATAGGGTTGGGCATGGAGTAAACCCTAACAACTGATCAGAAGTAAGGTTGCTAGGTAAAGTTTTCCTCTTCAAACGTGAACTTCCCACATGGGCCTTTCTCATGCGGAAGGAGGTGGGAAAGGTAGGCATATGGCCATATTTCACGAATCTAGGATGCCAATGACTGAAAGACGCGCCATGATTTTATACACCGATAGAAAAATGCTGCCAGTTAACTGTCAAAATGCTTTCTTATCACCCCAAATTATTTTTTACCTACTAATAGAATTTGTACAGGTTGAATAAAACAGATTTTTATTTTGGTAAACATACAAAAATGAAAGTTACCATTTTAACCACTTTAAGTGTGTCGTTTAATGGCACCAAGTGCATTCAGGGTGTTGTGCAACCATCCCCTCCAGAACTTTTCATCTTCCCAGTCTGAAATGTTGTCCCTACTAAACAGTAGCTCCCTGGCCCTCCCTTTCCACAGCCCCTGGTGACTACTATTCAATTTCTGTCTCTATGAATTTGACTATTCGAGTTACCTATGTAAATGGAGTTGTACAATATTTGTCCTTTTGTGACCGGCTTATTTCACTTAGCATAATGCCTTCAAGGTTCATCCACACTGTAGCATGTGTCAGAATTTCATTACTTTTTAGTCTATTGTTTGGCTATAACACACTTTGTATGGGCAAGGACACTGGTTGCTTCAACCTTTTGATTACTGTGGAGAATGATACTATGAACAGGGGTTTGCAAATATCTGTTCAAGTCCCTGCTTTTCATCCAAAAGTGGAATTTCTGAATCACATGGTAATTCTATGTTGAATTTTTTCAGGAACTGTCATACTGTTCTGCACAGTGGCTTCACCTTTCAAATCCCCACCAGCAGTGTACAGAGTTGTAGTTTCTCCACATTCTCGCCAACATTCGTTGTTTTTTGTTTTGCTTTTTTAATAATAGCCACCCTAGTTAGACACAGAGTGGAATCATATACCACTCTTGTGCATCCATAAAAAGGAAAATATAAGTGAAATCAATCGTTTTACATTCCTAAAACTTCTTCACATTCATTCTGTCTTCCTGCCCAAGGTCACACTGTAGGACCATCAAGCTCATTGCTGAAGCGACACTTTAACAAAGGCCCTAAAAACAACTGGGAATGTTGCGTTTCTGTGCAGAGTCAGCCTACTCATGACTCCTGCTCTGAGGATGTCGTTACACGGGCTGGATCACCACGTTCCCCACCGTGTCCCAACAGCCACTCGGTGCCTGGGAGTGCAGTGCTCCACTGTGATCTCAGGATTTTCCTCCCATCCGCTGACCCCCATTCTGCAAGATTCAATGCTAATGTTTTCCGTGTCATGCCTGCCTAGGAGATGGCAACTGTGTCATGACCACTGACAAAGTATGTAAGATGTCACTGATGACAAGTCGTATCTTAATTCCAGAAAGGTTAAAATAAAATTTAAAAACTAACTTGTGTCATCAAAATGATGACACATATTGATGAAATGTGACAGGTGAGTATGTTTTGTACCTGGATCACTTGATAAGAAGATACGAGTGATCCAGGTACAGCCCCCTCATTTTGAAATTGGCACTTAATAATTAAGTTGGGTGAGCAAGGAGTGCACAGCCCACCCATCAAATGAGACTAGAGCCCTTTCATCCCAGACTCAGTGGGGCAGAACTAAAATGTCCCCACAGCTGGAGGAGGCGCACTGGGTCCCCACCAGTGGGGTGGGCATGGGGATGCACAATCCTTCTGTTAGAATGACTGCTGATCTTGTGTCTTTTAGAGAAAGGGGCGGTTCTGGTCCTTCATTGAAAACACCAGCCTATATAAGATTAACACCCGAGGGTCTCTTTCAGCCATGAGGGGGCAGAATGGGTGTTTCTTATGCACAAAACAGACTTGCCCGTGCTCTCTGATGTGTGGTACAGTTCTTCCTTGGTCTGTCAATGCTTTTGGAGAAGGTTAACCTTTACACTCATCCCTAAACGCTATTCTGGGTTTACTTATTGTGGGGAGGATCATAGAGAAGTGTGCAATCTGGGACTCATGAGTCTGAACTGTTCCTGAGAAATTAGAAGGAAATGAATGAGGCAGCAGAAACACAATTAAAACAATCATGGAAACAAAAAGAAAGTTCCCAGGAGAGGGGAAGTTAGAAAATTCATTAGATTCACAGTGCATTTATCATCACTCACTTAAATTTGTATAACTGGAAAATACAATACATGTAGATAGATAGAAATGGAGAAAAACATAAATTTGCTGTAAACTGTAATTATAATGCCACTTAAGTCAATAACTAGAATGTAGTCAGCACCCTAGGGACCCACCTCTGTGCCTCCCTCCCCATTATCTTGTATCCCACTTATCTAGCTGTGTATCCCACAGCCTGAGGCTCTTGGCTCTATGCAACACTGGTTCCCTGGATGCCAGATCTGTGTTGTCTCACAGAGGCCTATGCTCAAAGGGGCCCTCAGCTTGAGATTTAATGTTCTGCTTTTACCATCCTTAAATTCTCAACAATTCTTTAAACTTGTGTCTTACACGTAAAGTCCAATGAAGCATGCACAGGAGCAGAGGAGATACATGTAAGAAAGGAACAATCTTTATGTGTTAATACCTTTAATGACACTTTCCCTTTCTTTTTGGACAAAGGACTCTATGTATTCATTTTGCAGTGTGCTGTAAGTGATGCAGCTGGTTCTGGCTACAGCAATACTGCATGCCTTGAAAGGGAAAAAAAAAGAAATTAAAAAAATGTTAACTGGCAATTCTTGGCAATAACCTAGAGGTATTTTATATGTGACACAGCTGGAGGCAGTCAGGGAAGGAATATAACCACTCAGCAGTTGACCTCATTCACTGAACAAACATCAAGTACCAACCATATGAAAAGCATTGTGAGAGATGAATGAAACTTGATTCCTACCCTCAAGGAACCTAGAGTTTCCTGGGCAAAATGAAACATACATGTTTCTCCCTGACACCAGTCATTTATCTTCATTGCAGCCAGACTGAGCCTTCTGAAACTCAGATCTTCATGTGACACTCCTCTTCTGAAAACCCTCCAGGGGCTTCCCAGTATCCTCAGAATTAAGTTCCAAATCCCTGACATGGTGATTTGCTTCATACACTTCTTGCAGTAATTATCAGATGATAACCACTTAGAATGGGCCAACAGTAAGGAAACGGACTGCCTCACATGACAGAAGTCCCAGGAATAGCGGCTTTAGACCCGGTTCATTCATCTGCCCAGTGACCTCATCATGAATGTAGGGTCTCTCCATTGGGCTGCTGTGTCTTTCCAGCATATTGATTTGTCTTCTGGGGTTAATTTTACTTCTGATCCCCAGATACCAGCTAGGATACTTCTACAGGAAAGGTTAAAAAGAGGAAGGTGTGTTTACCCAATGTGACTCTTTTAACGAGCAGGAAATCTGTAGAAAGCACTTTCCTGAACCCTTCTCATTAGCAAGTATTGCATTCTTGCTAACACTGAACCAATCCCTGAAAAGGGGATGGGATGTGATTGGCTTAGACCCTACTCTGGGGAGGGGCCTTCCCTCCTATCAATCATATGCTGCCTAGTGGCTAAGCCACATTGATTACAGTAGCAATGGAGGGCTTGCGGTGAGGTAATCAGCAGTGCCCACCACACCAGGCCTGTGAGACACTTCGTCATCCAGCCTTGTCTGTCTATACAGCCTCCTCTATTACCTTGTTTCTCTCAGATTATATTCTTCAGTTACATGAAATTTCTCAACTTGCCAAACTCCGACTTTGTTTTGAATATCTGCTCATGCTATTCCTTTTGTCTGGAACCTCTTTCCACTGAAGTACCTTATCCCTGCACCCAACATACACGTGCATGCACACACACACAGGTACAGATGCACACAACACACACACACACACACACACACTTTCACCTGGTTAACTCTTGCTTATTCTTTTGACCGGTAGGCTTAGGCCAGGAATGGGAAGCTGTTAGTATCTGGTCTACTGACATATTTTATTTGTTTCCCTTATACACTTTGATAAAGTGTTTTTGTACTTTTGGATTGGTTCTGGGCATTTAAAATTAAAAATCCATCTTTTTTACTTCTTGTGAAAATTGGGAGCAGATGCTGGCCCACATGGACACAGGACTTGATTTGTTCAAGGTGAAGACAGTGGCCACTTTAGGCAGGGCATGCTCTGTCCAGTTCATTCAGCTCCCACATGGATGCTTTAACTCATTTATTGTGCCTGTCTGGCCCTGTAGGCATTTCAGGTTGCCAATCCTGGCTTAGACTGCCCCTGACTGCCCACTCCTAACTTACATTGGTTATTTCATGCATGTTTACAAAGCACCCTTTCCTCCACTAGTCACACACTATTGTAACCACCCATGTTCTTGTCGGCACCCTCAATACTCCCTTAGATTATAAATTCCTTAAGGGTCATGAGGTGTCTGTTCATGGTTCTGTTCCTATCAGCTAGCACAGGCCCTGGCATGTAGCAGGTGCTTAATGAGTGAGTAGATGAAAGGGAGGAGTGTATGTAGTTTGTCTCAGAAGAGCATTTATCCCCAATTTATTTAACCTTCAACTACATGTTCTTTCAAGCAGTATCAATTAACTGCCCATTATAAGCCTGATAGTATACTAGGTGCTGAGGGTGACAGGTAAACAAGTTAGCCTTTGCCCTCTGTGAGCCCATTGTCTAATGGGAAGACCAACAAAAATGTAATGACTACAGTGGAGATAATAAATGGCATCTGAGAAAAATGTGGGTGGGCACTGGTGAGTAGTTGATTAATTTATCTTGGTTTGGTAAAGACAATCTATGTCTGGATCCCAGCAGAAAACGAAATTCATGCCAGATGGTTCTCAAGCAAAGAGTTTGGTGAAGGGGCCAGATGCAGGGCTGTGGGAAAGCTAAGGAACCAACAGGGGCTGTTGTTGCAACCCTGGGAAGCCATTACCTCTCCCGGGGGTAAGGGACAACCAACAGTGTCCTTGGAACGAATGACAGCCAGAGTTGTGGGACCTGGTTAAAATTAGAGACCTGGTACCAATATATGGACTAAGGAAGAAATACACCAACTTCTCTCTCTTTCTTCCTGCCTGCCAGAAATCCACCACATGGGGTACCACGATGATGTGTCCTGCAGAGGTCAGCTTCCTGGAACACAGAACAGTGAGGAGGAGGGGACAGAAAGGTCCCGGGTGGGCAGCACACAGAGAGCAGCTAATGTGGAGCCTTTCCAAGAAGGGATCACTGTAAACCAAAATTAATTAGATTGTAATGAAGGACAAACATCACTTATTCAAGCAAAGGGAGTTACAACCTGGGAGACACAGATTCAGGTAGCAACCCAAATTGCAATCCAGTGAGAATGAAGAAAGCCACAACTTCCAGGTGTACTCTATGGCAAGCACAAAAGTCCAAAAATCCGAACATACCTCATCTGGGTGCAAATGTGTGTAGGTCTGACTTCCCTAATGGCCTCCTGACTCCATATAGATATTCGTGACTCTGTTTTAGTTTACACCACCCTGGAGCTGGGGCTGAAGTTGGGAGGAGAAACACTATTTTCACCTCATTGAAGGTTTTTTTGGTTGGTTTTCTTGGTTTGGTTTATTTGTTGGTGATTTTTTGGATACACAGACATTTATCCCTTTTTTGCA
>PVJL010010374.1:0-12500 GCA_004026885.1 Lyroderma lyra | reverse complement strand
CGTAATGCTGCCCTGATGTGAGAATGCATGGGGTGGGGCTCGCAGACCGCAACGACAGGGGGATGTGGGCCTGCTGAATCCTTAGCTGGCCACCCCCGCTTCTTCCCCACTACACCTGGAAAGTCCTCTAGCTTCCTCACAGGCTTCTGTGGTTACTCACACGTGTGTCCTCGGGGGCCTCTTACCTCCGAAGTTAGGAGCACTGCTCTTTCCTGGTCATTTTTCTGAGCCCCGGTTCCTCTGTGCCTTGTGGGGCCAGTAACATGATGTGGCCCTTGTATGACTTTAGGTTTTGCTGTGGCCTTGACTTCCTTGTTAATGAAGTCCACTTAGTCACAACTCTGAGTACCAGTGTGGAGCCCACCTCTTTCACTCTCTGCATTAATAATCCCGGCCATCCTCCTGGGTAGGGCAACAGCTGTCCATGTAAACTGTGACGATTACAAAATTTTAAATCCTGAAATAGGGAGGCTTAGAGTCTGACAGTGACCCAAGTGCACAGTTCTTCTTTTTTGTAATTTCTCATGTGAATACAGTCACTCCCCGCCCCACCACTTGGGCCTTCATTTAAATCCCCTAGAAGCTGAATTCAGAATGATTCCTTCCCATCAATTCCGACTGGACATCAGAATTGGAGTTCCCAGGCCTTTAGTGGGTTCTGTGTCCCCATTCGGTCTGTTCCCTGGAAAGCAGAAAGAAACCTCTTTCCTTGACATCCCACATGTGTTGGGGGTCCCAGTTTTGGGGTTGCCGTGACACTCAGGGCCCTGGAAACCTCTCTTCACTTTGATGTCCGATACACAGCATTGGACAAATAAGCTGTCTTTTAAACTTATCCTGCAATTTTCACTTCAGACTAAGACAAATACGGAGTTTTGAGCTCAAATGTATAAAAAGGGATTTATATGTGACTAAAAATAGAGAAAATTCATTACATTCTTTTCTTGTAAGAAGCTGGATTTACTTGCCAAATGTGTCTCAGAAAGTGCATCTTTTTTTTTTCTTTCCTTTTTCCTGTCACTAGTTTTATTTTTGCCATTCCCAGCAGGGCAAATTGTCTATTAAATAATCACCCAATCTAAGGGAATCCTCAATCAAACACAATTTTAGCACAGGAAGACATAGGTATGCCTTGTTTTAAAGAAGAGATATATTCTTCAAAGTGACTTTCAGTAAAGCAACTAAGAAATACCAGAAATGCACCGGAAGGGAAATGAAGAATGTGGCTCAGGCTCCAGACAGGAGGGAGCGGCAGCCTGGGGGAGGGGCACGGCTGGGCCTGCGCCTGGCGGTGGAAGGAAGCCTGCGGCCGCCGGGCACCGTTCCTGCCGAAGGCGGCCACCGCCTGCAAGGCCAGGCGCTCTGCACTCGTCTCCCCACGCCGGTCCTTGCCTGCTTTGCACCATGATCAGCCCAAGGCAAAAACAGCGAGAGGCGGGACTACGCCTCGGAGATGATCCTCCAGCCAATGGGAAAGCAGCCTTTGCTTCCTGGACAATTTACTGCCGGCTGTCTGAAGCACAGTTGCTTCTGTGATGCAAGGTACAGTGAGTACAGCTCTGAGGGGAGCATTTTATGTTCCAGACATGTTCTGTGCCGAGCTTCAGTAACTGCCTCTCAGGCACACGAATTGCTTATATAACCCAGATGTCAACTGGGGCCTCACTAATCTCAGAGTGGGGGTAACCTTGGCTTCCCAAACCTCCAGCGGCCTCCCGCTGACTCCTGAACACCCCTAGATGTACTCTCAGTCCGGATCCCTCCCGTGTCCTCTGTCCTGATGTGGAGCCACATGAGAACCCCGCTTAGGGTCCCCCACTGGAATCCACTTACGCAAAAGCTATTATGCATGAGCTGCAGAGAGGACCTGACTGGAGGTGGAGGTGGAGGAGGGTTGGGGTTAACTTTACATCCATCACAGCTCACAACTTTAAACCTCCCCCCAACATACACAAGGTCTCCTTTGAGGATGACAAAAATGTTTTGTAACTAGACAGAGTTGCATAACATCGTGAATGTACTAAATGGGACTTTAAAGAGTTCATCTTACATGAATTTCACCTCAATAAAGAACAAAAGCCCAACACCAGCCCTCTAGCCCTTCCCTCAGCCTTAGCCCAGACGCCCACCCCTTCAGGCCTCCTCCGTCTCCCAGGCCAGGCCAGCCCTCCTCTTGTCTGCAGTGCCCACACCTGCCCTCACAAAGGCCTTGAGGCATCAGCTTTCCAGGGCCTGGCCACGGACCCGATCCACCCTCAGTAAAGGTCAGTCAGAAAAAAGAGTGGTATTTCTCTCTGTTTCACTGACTTAAGTGAGGAATGGGGAGAAGTAGTAGGTGGCGTGCAGAGGAAGGTTTATTATTTAATGAGTCAGTGACATTCCACCCACATGTACCTGGGCCCCATGGGGAGGACTCTCTCCCATCCCTACAGAGCTCCTCAAGCTTTCACAGAGTAAAGTTAGAGAGCCCACAGCCCAGCGGCCTGGTGCAAGGGCTCAGGAATTAGACTGATCAGTGAACTGTCTTTGTCATTTCCTTGCTCCATGACCTTGAGCGAGTCCTTCAGCCTCTGTGCACTTTAGTTCCTTCACCTGTAAATGGGGTCCTAACTAGGCTGGCGAGACGTACCATTTTAAACAGGACATAAAACAACGATACTGTCCCATTTCAAATGGTACCTATGGTCAGCCTAGTCTCACTGGGCTAAATCAAGGTGTCAGTAGGCTGACCATACGTAGTGTTTGAAAGGAGTCAGTACTGTTGTTTTCTTTCCTGTTTAAAATGATACATCTGGTCAGCCTTGTCCTAACAGTATAGGTTAGCCACTACTCATCTGGCCATGGGAAGTGCTAGGTCATGAGAAGTGAGCAGCATGCTCTGAGTGACAATGACAGTTAATGTTAGAGATAATGGTTCCTGCCACCTCAGAACATGGCCCAGAATCACTTGGCTGTGTAGCGTTTCAGCTTGGAATTCTGGTAGTATTCCACTCTTGGCATTCCCAGGGGACCTGCCCAATAGGAACTCAGAAACTACAGTCCCTGGGATAGGAGGCAGCTCGAGGCCTCTGTGCCTGGACATAAATGTGTTACAACCCAACTGGAACCCGCTTAATTGCTTATGGTTGTATTAATTACAGTTTACAAAACACCTTCACAATAATTTTCTCACTTGTTTTTACACCCACCACAGGAAGCAGATTTCACCCCCATCTTTAGAAATGAGAAAAGCTGAGATTCACAAAGGTTAGGGGAGTCACCTAATGTCACCCAGCAGAGAGCGGAGCCAAGAGTCAAAACCAGGCCTTCCAACTGGAGTGTGACCTCCCAGGCCCTCCTCAGCTGAGCACTGACATGTGCCCAGCACTGGGCTGGGGGCTGGGGGGAATAATAAAAGGAAGATCCCCATGTGTGCTGCTCCCAGGGAGCTTACAGTCTATGGGAGACAGGTAAAGTTTTGTAGTTCCTGGTCCAAAGGGTCACCAACATTGATTCTTCAAATCTCCAGGACATTCTATCATGCATTGTTTCATTTTATTCAAGGGCATGTGATGCTGATGAGCTGTGCTCTCCGGTGAGTGTGAGAAAAGGAGCGTGGCAAACTGTCAACGTGCTGAGGGAGGTGGCACAGTGGAGAGGGCCCTTGCTCCTAGGCAGACTCAGGGGAACAAGTCCTGCATCTGGGCAACCTGGACAAGGCTCAGCTCAGTTTTCTCATCTGATAAACGGGGATCATCAGAGTGTCTACTTCACAGCATTGTTCTAAAGATGAAATAAGAAAATCTATGTTAAAAAAAATTTTAGCACAGTGTCCAAAATTAGCACTGTCATCCACTTAAGCAAGCTCTGTTCCACACTGACCATCTACAGTAATAAGCAAATTTGATATTATCTAGTCCTACATATTTTGTACAATGATGGTGTCTTATGGGAGTAACTGCAATGAACTATTCAGAATTGGATGTTTTTTATTCTTATACATGCTTCTATACATGGACTAGAAATCTACAGAGCACTGAAAACACCATCACGATCGACAGCAGACATCAAAAGTGTACTTGGAGAGGTTTTCCAACCTCAGTCACATAAGAAATTTTGGGGAGAAAAGTACAATCGCAAAGACTTAAATTTATTTCATTTAAATGTCAGATTGAGGAATAAGCCTTCATTATAGTTACTGATAAGTTTACTTGACTTTTATTTCATAGGTATGTATAGGAAGTTTGGTAAAAGGTACTAAAACACAGTGAAATAGATTAAGGTAGAAGATATGACCATTTTAGGGAAGATTTTGAGGAATATACAAGGAATGACAATCTCCCCACTCCAACCTTTTTGCTCATTATCCACATATGCTCTTCAAAAAAAATTAAAGAAATGTTCAAAAGAGGGTGTTCCCCAAACAAATATGGAAGATAAACTATTTTTACGTGTGATGGCAGGTTGGGTCAGTCATCATTAATGGAAGTGATTAATGACTAAGCGTGAACATCAGGAAGTGAGTACTCAGGTGGAATTTATGTTATTTTAAAGCTGAAATAAAAGTATATGGGATGGAAAAAAAAGTCTCGGGGGCCTGGGCCAAGTTCTTAAATAACCAGGAGGCTGAGCCCAGCGGCTGTTCTCAGGAATCAGCGTACAGTTGCACAGACTGAGCCTATTAAAAATTAACAAAATAGCTTGAGATGACTATTTTAAGCATCGTGAATTGGCAAATGGCAAATACCTAGCTGAACAGATGACTGGTTTTGACTCTTAATAGCCGATTGTAGAGGAAATGGTCCACGACAGGCTTTCAGACACCCAAGTGGCTCAGCACAGAGACTGGACATGGAGCCCATCTGACTGTGAGGATCGGCAATCCTCAGGGAGCAAACTGGACAGGACGAGCCAAGTGATTTTCCATCAGTTGTTGAGCATTTTCTAGCAAGTTAAAGGGATGTCTGGAACTGGGGGTGGGAAGGGGAGGGTCCCTGGTGTGGGTGTTAGGTTTGGGGGAAGCCCATCAACAGGGGAGGCTATTTTAGTTATTATTCAATAGTTATTGATTGGGGGGTGAGGGTGGGGCTTGACCGCTGTATTAATCATGTTTTTTATTTCTGTATTTCCTGATACTTTAACACCTTGGGGCCTGGATATGAGAGACTGCTCCTCCCCAAGGCTAGCCAATGCCTAGGCCCCAGGAAGGGGTGTGCCTTTCCTATGCAAACTAACTTATGCAGAGCCCACACTCACTCCCCAGCTACCTCTTCTATGGGGCTCTCACACTCAGGGCCACTACTCCCCTGCTCTAATCACCCCAGGGCCAGGCACCAGACAACTTGGGACAGCCCCTAAACACCAGAGCCCACTGGAATTACTCAGACTGCTGACACCAAGCTAGCTTACCCTATGTACCCTGCCTGGCCCATTCCTTCCCAAGAGAATCACAATAAAAACCTCTTGCCCACCCACAGTGCCCCCTCACTCCCTCTGCCTCTTGATTGCCCCTGGTGCTTCCCCATGTGGTACTGTGTTGTGTGGCATGTCCCCTCTGCTTGGGAACCATAACACAGTATCTTTTCAGTGGACCTCCTAATCAATGGGCCTCACCATACCCAAATAATGAAACCTCCAGGGTGAAGCAGCTATGTCAAATGTCCCTGGCATCAAAGAAGCCCCACTAAAATGTCATGTACCCAGAAAAGTCAAGACTGAGAAAGTGAGTTTGGGCTTCACAACACAGGGCCTCACATGCCTGCGCTAGTCACCATGGGCAGGGGAGACCTCTACAAACTCCGGACCAGAGGGGAACTGATCACAGCTACACTTGAGCGAAGTGGATCCAGCCTCAGGCCTTAGGATGCATTGTGGAGGCAGGGAGGCCAGTGAGGAGGCCGGAGCGGCCACGTAGGCCAGGGGGCCAGGCCCAGGGCCACTGTGAAGGGAATAAAAAGGACACTGTAGGTCAGAACAGGCAAGATCTGCCAACTAATGAGATGGGGCAAGCCAGGGAAGGAGAATGAAAATGATGTGGAGCTTCCAGACACCAGCCTTTGAAATGGCAGAGGTAACAGGGGCAGCGATGAGTGATGGCAAGATGAGGTTTGGAAGTTGAGGGGTAACCCATGTCTTCATTCCTTCTTTTTAAATTAGGGTGCTAGACATGTCCTGTGTGCCTCCATCAGCCCTCGGTATGTGCCGGGTGGGTCCCAGGCTCTGTCCTAGGTTCTGATGGCGAAGCCGTGAAGGAACGAACAACCCTGGCCACCTGTGCAGAGCTTCCATTCTAGAAGGGAAGACAGCCCTAACGTACTGCTTTCCCTTTAAAGAGTGTTATAACCCAGGTGTCGCAGGCCAGAGAGACTCCCCACCTGCCCTTCCTCAGCCGCTGTCAGTTTCACCCTTGAAAACATGCTCAGGGATGTCCTGTCAACCCGGGCCACGCTGCCATGAAGATAGTGACAGGGCTTCTAGCAGCCAATCTGCAGCCAGTTACAACTAACTTGGAAACCCTACTTATGTATTTTCCCCTCCGCTTATCAAATAAGTGTTAATACAAAGAAGTGAAGGAGCCACGCGGGTACCAGATGCATGTGAGTGTGTCACCTGGCCCAGGAACAGCCGTTCCTTTGTCGCCGGTCCCTGATCCAGAGGCTGAGAAGCCCTCTCGCCTGGCCTGGAGGCCTTCCTCATTCACATGTGCACACCGCTGCTTTTGTTTTCTGTCTGCCTGCAGAAGCACCAGTTCATTTCCCATTCCTTCTTCGACACAAAGCCTGGGAGTCTCCGATCAACAGCAAAAAAACCACAGACTGGGAACAAAGAGAACTGTGCCAAAGGGGCAAAACCGTGCAAAGCGTAGACAATAGGAAGTGAGCGTTTCCGACCGTCCGTCTCACCTCTGCCCTCTGACATCTTCTCTGGCCATGGGCGAAGGCTGCAGATTCCCTTCTGTCTCAGTCAGTTCACGCTGTTGTAACTAACAGCAGCTTAAGCAACAGACGTTTATTTCTCACGGTTCTGGAGGCTTTCAGAAGTCCAAGGTCAAGGTGCAAGCCAGTTTGGTTCCCGGTTAGGACCCGCCTGCTGGCTTGTCAGTGGTGGCCCTCTCCCTGTGTCTTCACATGGCAGAGAGAGCGTGATCACCCTTCTCATGTCTCTCCTTAATAATGCCAATTTTATCATCCCTTAGCATAACTTGTTTCTGACAATTTTATGATCACTTAACAATAACTTCCATTAGGGTAATAAGGCATTAAGTAGATGTTGATTGCAAATAATCTGGTTACTTTCACCAATTACATGGAGACTGATTATTTTTTTCCTGTTTAAAATGTAATTTTAAAACATCACGACTTCCTAACAACAAAACCTATCAAAGTAAGGAAACACATGGACTATAGAGACAGAAAATGAGATTTCTGTCTATTAGGCAAGTGCCTGCTTACAAGATGAAAACAAATAAATGCAAGCCACTTACCTTGGTCTTACCCTCTCTCCCTCAGGGTCACATTAATATGTTTACTAGTGGCAGGTCATCAGCTGAAGACGCTGGTGCTCAAATGCCATCTCACAAAGTGGGGCTCCCCCCCGGACACACTTTATAGAGATTAAATATAAATCGCCAAGCTCTGAATTTTATGAGTCTTCCATAGCTGAGAGGTGCTGGCTTACGTAAGGGGTAGAGAGGCTACGGATCCATTATCTGGTTGTTTAGGGCTGCTACAACGTTTTGTAAGGCTGTCCATTATAACCTGGCTTTCAGGTAGCTCTCATAACTCAATGAAAATAATGGTGCTTCTACTACTAGCCAACTGCTACTTGAATATTGGCATATATTGTATAAACCTGATTCAAATGATTTGTTTCCAATTTGGTAAAACATCCTTTGGTTATAGTTAAGTTTATAAGATTATTAATGCCTCCAGCATCCAAACCAGAGCTGAACTATGAGAGATGCCCTTCTGGGTTCTTCTGGAACTAAAAATGATTTTTCTTTCATCTATGGAAATTTTCTAACCTACTTCTCAGTAATATCTTCAGATCTTTTTGGTGTAGAGGGAATAAAAATAACTCAGATCTTAGCCCAAAGAAAATGACAATGACAGTTTGCAGTGTGTAGTGTTTTCAACTATTTAGAAACCATTTTACTTTCTCACTCTCTTTAGAAGATCCTGAGCAGTAGGAGGACACGTATTGTGTGTTATGCTTAATAAATTAGGCAGCTATTTGTCCCATTTTTCAGATTAGAAACTGAAACTCAGAGAGGCCACTTGACTTGCTCAAGGTCACAAAGATTAGAAGGACCCAGGTGTCCTAACAGTCTTTCAACCACAAGACACGAAATGCCTATGGGGGGAAATGCACACCACTCCATTCACTATTAACTTTTTAAAAATACATACTTCCTCCACACTCCCTGGGAGTGAGTCTTACACTAGTGCACGACTTTCAGTGCTAGATCTGGCTAGTGTGAGTCTGTGCAAAGGGCCTGGGCTCATCGTACAGTGTCTAGCTCTGCAGTTACCATCGGATTAATGTGAAGAGATTTCTGAGACAGCCAAGCTGTGCTGCCCAGCACTTGGTGAGTGGTACACACTTGAAGTGGCCTCTAGGACACAGCTGAGCCATGTCTTTGGCTCGCTGCTCACTGACTCTGCATAGAGAGGTACTGCTCAGACTGCACCTCCCTGAGTCACTCTGGTTTTCCCCTCCTAAAAGCCATTAAAGGTGGGCATAAGTTCTGTCCTCAGAAAGTCTCTGAAGAGCAAGTAAAATTTTCAGTATAATTAAAATTTTGAAGCATACTAAGATTTGATTCTATCTTCTGACTTCGAACTGCTACCTAGAGGGTGTGATCCTTCCCACCGACAGGCTACTGCTACTACAGTTGTTATTTTATTAGAAAAACAGTTCAAGTAAGTTGAGAAAGAAAGCCCTAGTCTAAGAAGGTCAAGAAACTCCTCAGTACAAGAAGTTTTCTGGGGTTTTTTGTTTTGTTTTTTGTTTTTATTGTAGCCTCTCCCACCTGTAAATACATCCCACAAATAGAATCACAGACTCGAAACCCCTGGGCAGTTTCATAGCCGGAAGAGGCAGGGTTTGTTTACACTTTGCTGGGCAGAAGGCGCCCCCTGAATTTTAAGATGTTTCCTTTACACAGCAAACTGTCTTTTTTTTTTTTTTTTTTTTTTTGCTTTTTGGTATGTGGGTAGCTCCCTGGCTGGGAATCGAACCCAGGCCGCAGCGCTGACAGTGCCAGTGCCGAAGCCTTAAGCCACTACACCACCAGGGAGCTCCCTAAACTGTATTTCTTAAGCTATACAAAGGAATGACTTGGCTTCCCCCTGTGAAAAATCACCAAGATGAGTTTCTTTCCCCCATGTGTTGTGGGAGTTTAAAGGTTGTGGCAATGCCTTCCCCCACCCCAACGTGTTTACTGAGAGTCCTTTGCGAGGGTTCAAATGAACAGACGCAGGCCTATGGTCCCAACACCAGCAATCTTTATATTAATAAGAACATAGGTCTAATTACTCCACATTCTGCTAAAATTAGGCCCAAATGTTCTATTTTCCACGTGTTCCTTTTAATTAAAAATGAAATGAAAGAAAAAAGAAACTATCAAAATTATATAAATAAAAACAGATGGAATGCAGTATTGGAAGCTGTTGTCTATAATAACATTCCCTTTAATAAAATTCATTGGTTAATTTGGTTGATAAAAGCAGTGTTAAAATTAAAAAAGAATTAACATACACTTGGGTAAATATTTGTAGTTTCCTTCATGTGCTACCATGATAAAGGTAATTTAGCTTAAAAGCAGTCATCATCTTTCTTCATAACTGATAAAGCATTACTAATTGCGTGTGTTAATATGGTACAATATGGAATTGAATAGAGATTTTATCTTAATAACATCTCCATTAAATTAAAGACAGTGTTGTATGACAGGGAAGATAAGTCTGTTTATTCTGACTAGCACATCTCCCCAACTGTAGGGAGACAGTGAGGTATCAAACACTTTCTGTATCATTCTAGCTGGTAACATCACATTTAGTATCACGGCTGTAAACAACACTTTTTGGGGGGATAATCTAGACAATGTTTCATTGAGAAAAGTGATACTTGATGTGCAAAAGATACTGAGCATTTCCTTTCAGTGTCTGATAGGATATTTCTATAAACGAGATGCTGGGTGGAAAATGATGGGACTTTACTGCAATGAAATAACCATCCTTCAGGGCTATTTCGCCACCCCTGAGCCTCTGTTAGCATGCCACGAGTGCCCGGGATTGCCAGGAAGAGAACTCTCCAGTTTATAGGAGTGAATAATAATGATTTAAATGCAAGCATGCTGGCGCCACGGGTCCAGTTCCTTCCTCCAGAGCCTGAGTGCACCATCGCTCATGTGGCTGGAGTGTGCAGGGCGGCTCTTCCATCCCTCAGTGGTGCTCACAGCTGCGTCCCCTCTAGGCTGGAGGGACAGACTCCCGGGGGGCCCTAGCCAGCCAACGACCTCAGGCCTGAGAAGCACGCCTCCCCTCTCCATGTGGGCCTGGGCAGTCCTGGCCTGATGAGCACATCGTCGCCACAACACTGCCTACCGTGCAAGACCGGGACATGTCCTGAATGTCATTATTTTGTCTATCTGTTGGTTTTTCTAAAGCACATTCCATAAACTGCCTATTCGGAAGGCCGTGAACTGCTGTGAACGTGAGACCCTGCACATTGCTTCGTGGACGTGTTCCCATGTCATCTCTGTGCTTCTGGGGGCAAATGGCCCACCGCCCCCACATGTGTAGAGCCTCAGAGGACAGAGCTCTTTCCTGCTGACTTTGTGCACGCACGTCAGTCACACAGACGTGTCCGACACGGGGTTGCATCAGTGTGAATGCCAGAGTCAATATCGAGCACCGGCTCAGAATGAAAGCAGCTTGGGAATAATTGCAAACCTCTCCCAAAACACTGTTTAAAAAAAAAAATCAGTCTGTAGAAATAATGCCAACCCTATTTTTATACCAACCCCAGGAAAAAAAAATCATAGTTTAACATCAAGTGGGAGATGTAATAAATAATAAACTGTGCTAACAGCTTAGCCTCGTAAGGAGACAGATGGAAAACTTCTCTCCTGAGATCGCTGCTTCCAAAATTAGAGAAAGGGCTTCTGGACGTGTTCAGGGTGGATAGTTCAAGCCTGAATTTCAATGCGGTGGAAACATTTTTTGGGTATAAATGCAAGACTTTCATGCCTCCCTTTAGAAAATACAGTGATTGCTGGCGTTCATCCATTTCACCCAGGACACTGAACCCCAGACTCTTCTAGCACATTGGTGTCAGTTAAACAAGGGAAGATGCTAATGGGACTCTGTTTCCTACACAAGTGTGACGGTGCCATCGTCTGTCCAGGAAAAGGAAGGAACCTCCATCCATGTGCTAAAGATAACAGAAAACTGGAGCCTCAGGAATTAAGGAATTATTTCCATGAGAAAGCACAACCTATTGGTTTATAATGGGCTCGAAGGCCACCAAGTCCTTCCCAGAGGCCCCAGAGGCCTGGTGTCTGGGCCCCACAGCGGACCAGCCCTCTCTGGTCTGCACTGTGTGAGAACAGGACAGACCCCTCAGCTCATCTCCATTCCCCTTCTAGGAAGCAGGCTCAGTCACGGATGGACACAGTAACGCATAGGTAATCTCGGGGAACTCACCACAAAACCCTGGCCCATCCGGTTCTCTGGGGTCCCTCCTTCCCCAGCTGCCATCTGCACTGAAATTATTTGACTGCACTTCTTTTGGAAAGGCAGGTGTGAGCCTGCGTCAGTCTCTGCACTGGTCGTGGAAACTCCACGTCTGGGCTCCGGCCTGTTCTGCCCCAATTCCAATAACGAAGGGGATATTCTTTAGACGTTAGACTCTGTTGTTTCAAATGACCTCTGCTGGTGTCACCCTCATCATCTTGCCAATCTGACTTTCATATTAGAACAGCTCTGAGAAGCCTTCAAGAGAAAAATGTGTATAAATATGTTATCAGAAATACTCTGATTGGGGTTTGGGGAACACCCAGAGCAGGCGTGGCAGAAGAGGGCTCCTCCTGGTAGACCCAAGCCAGTAGGTGGCCTGAACCCTCAGCACAATTAACAGGCCAGCTCACTAGGTAGCCCCATTCTACTGACTCTTGCAGATGTCCTGCGTTTGCAAACAATGAATGCATTCTCTTCGGGATGCTACAAATGATGAGGTGCTCTGGTTTCACCACAATGCCTCTGATCAGCTTTTCTACCCATGACCCTTAAACACGAATGGGACACTCAAGGCAAACCCAAGTTCAAAATGTCAGAAAATAGGACACCAGAATAAAATAGACTTCTCTCTCAATCACAGAAAAGCATAGGAAATGATGAAATAAAAAGACACATTGTTCAAAACCATGGCCAATTGCTGTGGCAAAACCAACAAGGGAGTGAGAGGCTCCAGCAAGCTGGGGCTACGAGCTTATGTGATACAATCATGTAATGATGGAC
>PVJL010010373.1:0-49864 GCA_004026885.1 Lyroderma lyra | reverse complement strand
CGAGCCCACGCGCGCCTCCTGCAACCCTGGCGCCCCCACTCTCCCCCCTTCAAGGGTCTGGACTAGCCCGCCCCCTCGGCTCGGAGACTGAAACCCGCCTGCTCCCATTTCAAAACAGCGATAATAATAGGGACGCTGAGAATAACAACTACCACGGCTATAGTAAAGGCGCCCCTCCCGTGGGTCAGAGGTCGGCGCTCCCGCTCCCCAGCTACTCGGGACCCTCGGAGCCCATCCGTGCCTATCACGGCTGCCCGTGCCCCCCAGGCCCACCCAACGCCGCCATCAGACTGCCCCCAGCCTCCAGTCCTCCTTAGTCCCTCACGGCTGCTCTGGGCCCCACAAGTTCCCCAGGCCCGCCCCGGAACCCACTCTCAGCACCTCACAGCTACCTCGGGCCCCCAAGGCCCACCCTAATCCCCTCATAGCTACCCCGGAACCCACTCTCAGCCCCTCACCGCTGCCTCCGGGGCCCCGAGGCCCGCCTCAGAGACCACACTCAGCCCCTCAAGGTTGCCCCGGCCTCCAGGCCAGCCTAAGCCCCTCTCGGCTGCCCCAAACCGACCAGAGAGCCTTCTGTAATCCCTTCACGGCTGCTCGGACCCCGCGGGCCCCACAAGTCCTCCCGACACCCAACCTCAGCCCCTCATGGCTGCCCCAGGCCCTCGCGGAGCTCCCTATCGGCCCCACACGGCTGTCCGAGACCCTAAGGCCCGCCTGGATACCCGCCATCGGCTCTTCAGGGCTACCCCGAGGCCACAAGGCCTCCCAGAGCCCACCCTCAGCCCCCCAGGCCCACCCGGAGCTATCCCCGTCGGCCCCTCACGGCTGCTCCAACCCCCAGGCCTGTCCGGAGCCCGTCGGGCTGCTCCGCCCGGCCGGGAAGGCCTGCAGGCCGCGAGGCCGTCCCACAACCCAGCGCCCACCCGACCCCCGACCCGCGGCCGTTCTCACCCGGCTCCAGACGGCGCGGCTCCGCGGTTCAGCGGCAGCGCGCGGGCGAGGCCATGCAGCCCCGGCCCGGCTCCCGGCCCGCGGCCCGCGCGGGAAGGCGGCGGCGGCGGCGCGGGCTCCGAGGCCGGCAAGGCGGCCCCTCGGGCGCGGCCCGGCTTGGCGGCGCCGCGGCGACTCTGGCGCTCACTGAGGGGGCGTCGGGCCGCGCGCTCTGCGGCGGCGCCTCCCCGCCTGGTGCCCTCGCTCCATAGCGCTCCGGCTCGGGTGGCCTCTGGCTCCGGGACCAGCGGCGGCTGCGGCGGACGCCGGCCTCATGAGACGCCGCCGCCCATTGGCTCGCCGTATCCGCCACCGCCATTGGCCCACAGCGCTGGGCACAGGACTGCAGACGTCACAGCGTCGGGGAGGAAGTGCGCGCAGGGTGAAGGGGCGACGGCAAGATTGACAACGTTCGTGACAGGCCTGGGGCGGCACCAGAAGAACGTTTCGGGACGGATTGGTTAAGGTCCTGCGTCCAGGCGCACGAAACGTTTGGGCAGCGAGTAGCTGGATTGGCTACTTGAATCGCAAAGTGGGTGGGTTATTTGTTCTCGGACGTAACAATTGGCCTTTCCAAGTGCCGGAAGCGACAAGGGGAATGGTTGAGAACCAGGTCCTGGTTTTGAAGGAGCTGGAAGACCAAATATGAACCTGTCTGGCCTCAGCGCACAGGCGACATGGACCGGAGGCCCTCAGCCCTAGTCGGAGAGACGCTCCTAGACAGGTCCGCCGAACTGTGGGTTGTTCACCGACTCCTATGGGCCATCAAAACGCGGAGTGGGCCATGGTATTGTGCAATAGTTCCTTGTTTACTGCTGAATCTGGCCCCACTTTAAATGGGCGTGCTGCTTGTAAAGGAGCCTCAGCCTCAAGACCGGGGAAGCCGGTGCGGTGGGGCGTGCAGGACGTTCGGCTGGATGCCGCTGAGAGGCCGCAGCCCTGGACATCTTAATTCACTCCTGAAACCCTATTTCACAGTACCATTGGGAAAATTTAACGAGAAACACATGAAATCCTTTAGGAAACGAAGTCATTGTTGTGCTACAACCAGTCTTTCAGATTCCTCTGGACAGCCAGATTTTGCTCTTCCCACTCACAACCAGTAATTGCCCCGGATGAGGGTAGACACTTTACAATAACAGCCAACCCATGCCCTGACGATCATCCATGAAAAGACCCAGAGATACTTATATTTGCCACATTGTAAACATTACCTGGTAAAATTATAAAGTTCAAACTCCAGACCCCACACTCACCTGTTGTGTTCATCTAAGTGGGAGGGAACTAGGAATTAGCATGGGGGGGGGGGGGCGGGAAGGGTGTCCCTGACTATACTCATTCTTGGGGAAAACCACTGACCTTAGTCAATTAAATACTCCCTTTTTTTTCTTTTTTCTTTTTTTGGTTGGTTCTCTGAGCCGAGGTCGAGCCCAAGCCGCAGTCGTGAGAGCGCTGAAGCCTAGCCACTACTACACCAGGGAACCCCCCTCAAATACTTTCCTTAGGGAATTTAAAGTAGCAAATATGAAATAAGAAGGGAATTTGTCTTGGAAACAATACAAAAACATACTAAGGTTAAAAAAAAAAAAGTTCCGAGGAAGCAGAACCTCGATAAAAGTTATACAGTAGTTAAAAAAAAAAAAAAAAAAAAAACGCAGAATAAAGGAAAAGAATTAAGCCATTTAATGCGTTAATTAAAAAATGTTCATTGGGGAGTTCCCTGATGGTGTAGTGGCTAAGGCTTCGGCACTGTCAACGCTGGGGCCTGGGTTTGGTTCCCAGCGTGGGAACTACCCACATTTAAAATAAAAAAAAAAAAAAATGTTTATTGAGTGTCTGCTGTGGGCTAGACACTATGTCAAGCCCTGGGAATCCAACAGGAACAGAGTAGGTCAAGTCTCTTGCAACATGCAATTTACCATCATGCAGTGAAAACATGTTCATTAAATAGGTATAGAAGTACAGTAGACTTTCAGTTAACCAGAACCCATGGGGATTGGTAGATGCCAGATAAATGTAAGTAGCCTCTCAGTTAACCAGAACTGAAGCAGCCGGTTGTTTGAATTCCAATTAACTGAGAGTCTACTGTACCTAGTTAGAAGCTGTGGTAAGAGCTTTGAAAGAGAAGTATAGGAAGTTATGAAAGTATTTATTGCGTGAAAATCAGGTCTGACCTGGGGAGTGGCTTGCAGGTTTCCCTAAGGTATTTACACTTGAACTGCTGTGAGAAGATTCAGGAAAAGCTAACTGAGCAAGATGTGGTGAGAATATTGTAGATCTGTTAGGTAAGCTAGCCCTTAGCCATATATCACACTGGAAATGCGGCAAGTCCAAATTGACATGTGCTGTGGATGTAAAATACACACTGGATTTTGAAGACAGTTTGAAGAAGAAAAGAATATAAAATAGCTCACAAGTAAATTTTTTATATTTATTACATGTGGAAATGATAGTATTTTGAAAAATTGCATTAAATGTAGTGTTGAAATTAATGTTATTCTTTTCTTTTTAATCAGGACTATTAGAAAATGTTATACATTTAGTTTCTATTGGACAGCCCTAGGCAAAGGGGCAACCTAACGAGTGTCCCTAAGGTGGAGAGAGACATGGTAGCTTGAGGGGCAGCACTCATTCATTCAACACATATTTAGGGCTTTTAAGTGCCCACATATGCCTGGCATCATTCTAAGGCCTGTATTAAATATAAGGATAATAGGGGTGGGGAGAAGTGCTATTTTATGTAAGTTAATGGAGAAGGACTCAGATAACTTTTGAGCAGAATTACTTAGTGAGGAAGCAAGGCATGCAGATTTGGGGAAGAGCACCCCAGTGGGGGCAGGAAGGAGCCCCACCAACAAAGAGCAAAGTCAGAATAGACAAGATGAGGGAAGTAGCTGGGAGTCAGGACTCCAAATTGGAATTTTACCCTGGGTGGAAAGGTAAGCCACTGGCAGGTTGCAGGGAGATGGACCATGGTCTGACCTACTGTTTAAAGCAGCAGTGTCCAAACTTTTGGCTTCCCTGGGCCACATTGGAAGAAGAATTGTCTTAGGCCACACATAAAATGCACTAACACTAACAATAGCTGATGAGCTGTTAAAAAAAAAAAAAAAAAAAAAAAGCTTGCAAAGAAATCTCACAATGCTTTAAGAATTTGTATTGGGCCACAGGTTGGACATGCCTGGTTTAAAGGGTTGCTCTAGAGATGACAAGTGCATAGAGAAAGTGGTGTGAAGTGCAATCACATCTAGACTCATGAGACAGTCAGATCTAGGATGTGTTTTGAAGACAGAGTCAATAAGATATTGTAGGCTGTAAGAGAAAGGAGCGTCTGGAATGTAGTTGACATTAGCTGGAAAGACCTGGGGGAGGTACAGTTTTGAGTTGAGAAATTATGAGGTTCATTTTGTACAATTGAGTCCAAGATGCTTGGGCCTCTGTGGGGGTGATAGGTAAACATAGGGCACTAGGGTGGCAGTGACAGACAGTGGAGGTGGCCAGGGCCAAGTGAGGCTTTGCAGGCACATGAATGATTTTCAGCCTGCAAATAGTGCCTTCCAGTGAAGGGCTTTAATCAGGAGACACAGGAGCAGAGTCCTGTTTTAAAACACTGCTCCCAAAAACAGTGTGAAGGGCAAGACCACGATGACAGGCCAGGTGGGAAGCTGTCCCAATATTCCAGAGAAAAGGGAAACAGGAAGAGTGATGAGGAAGTAGTAAAGGGGAAGATGGCACAATGGGGTCAGGTGGCAAACACAGGGGTGCTGGCCCTGGAGGGAACTGAAAGGGGCTGCCAGACCCAGCTTTGCTACATCTTCCAGTTTTTTCTTTTTCACAGAAACTGGAAATTAAATTTTTTATGGGGCATTTCAAGGAAAGCAATTAAATTGGCAAATATTGTGTGGACCAAACAAAACATCAGATCTACACATTTCTGATCTTGATCCCTAAAGGGTAGTCTCCAATGCTTTCCTGGGAAGGCTGTTTTCCTTAATTCAGTTACCTGGACCCATCCAGAGATTCAATGACTTTAGAGTGAGACCCAGAGCATGCACCCAGATGGTCCAGGGGCCACCTTCCATCTCCAGAGGGTCCCCCAGCCCACTCAGGAAAGCCTGACCTTGACAGTGCCTGTGCTTGGACACCTTCTCCAATATTGGTCAGTCACAGTCTTCATTATAGCTCATGCCCACCCCATCCGAAGGTCTTGGATTTATCCTGCAAACATTTATTCAGGGCCTACTATTTGCCGGGCACCGATCTAGGAGCTGTGGATTTAGCTGTGAATAAAACTGCCAAAGATACTTTCCCTTGCATCCTGTGTTCCCTGGAACCAAAAGAAGCTACATTTTTATTAAACATAAGTCACATTTGGCTCTAGAAAAGTCCAGTGCCCAGTGGTGCTTGATGCCCTCCTAGAGAGGAAACAATATGTCCTACTTTGTTCTGCCCCTAAGCGAAGGCACTCCAAACACCTCACCATACACCCTGCCCCCGCCCCATAACCCTTCTCTGTGGACGGGGAGATTTACAGAGCATGTTGAGATCTCCTGGTGGGTGGTGCTCTTTTCTCCCTTGCAGAACAGCTAGAGGTCACTGCTGAAAGGGAGGCAGCCCAGCCAGCTTGCTTGCTTTCTACTTCCTCTTCTATGCAAGTGGCAGAAGTGGCCAGAGCAGGTCCATGTTCTGGCCCCCTCCCTTCTGTCTCTTCTCCCATGCCTGTGTGGTGAGAACTGACATCTGGGTTTGAGCCTAGTGCCAGCTCACCGGCATTCTTAGCACTAGAATTTAGAACACAAGCTTATTTCACAATAAATTATTATCTACTTCACTTTCCAGTTACCATGGCTCTGTGGTGTATTGCCCTCCCAAACCTCAAGGGAAGGAGGAACTGTGGCATGAGCAAGATTTAGATATTCCTGGGGCCCTTAGGACCACCAAAACCACACCCTAATTTTTAAAACCCTCTACCCCGTACTTTTCCAATAGTCCTACCAATTTTCATGCCATTTTATATAATGTATTATTTTCTTTAATTAAATATTCACAAATCCAAATAGACTGGGAGTAAAAATAAGTCTTCCTAAGACTTTTTCCTACTAAGGCTGTCATCATATCGCATAATGGTTACATGTAATCAATTCCAGTCTGCAGAAAGCAGGGGCGTTACTCAGCTGGGAGATGAACCGTATACTCGTTCAGCAAATATTATTTTTTGTTTTTTGTTTTTGTTTTTGTTTTTGTTTTTGTAGTGTGTGGGTAGCTCCCTGGCTGGGAATCGAACCCAGGCCGCAGCATTGACAGCACCAGCGCCGAAGCCTTAAGCCACTACAACACCAGGGAACTCCCAACAGCAAATATTTGAGTGCCTTCTGTGTGCTGGACACTGTTACAGCAGAGGTAAAACACAAAAATCTCTTAAAGGCTCTCACAGTCCAGACAGTCAGGGCTTGGAATACCATCTCGTGACTGCATAACTGGTGTATAACATGTCAGAAGCTTTGGTGATTGGCCATACTCAGTAAGTGACACCACACCTACGTGCAGCCCCTCTCCTTGGCTTTGCAAAGAAACTGCAGATTTATCACCATGGAGTCTCCGCCCTTTGCCATGCCTGGAATCTAGCCTTGAGAATATACCTGAACTCTGCTGGTAACAGTCATTGGGACAGCAGCCCTTTGGCTGGTGCCAGCTCTATGAGTAACTACAGTACTTATTTTCCAAGATGGTCAATTCAGAACCTTTTACTAATGCTGAATTCAGTAGAGATTTAAAAACATATTCTCCATGGGAGTTCCTCTCCAAATTGTCCCCAGATACTTCAAGATGTCTTAGCTACAGAGAAGCCCATAAGAAATAATCCTGAATCTAATATGATAAGTTCCTTTTTTTTACTATCCTAAATTATTATTACATAAGAGTTTTATAGACATTACTTATGGTATATTAGCAGTAGTGGTGGAACTGGAGAGTTTTGCACCTTCTCTTAAGCTGCACGGTGAGAACCACCAGAAATATGGTGGAACTTGTGGCCCTTGCCAAGGCCACTGCTCTCTTTGGGCTCTCAGCTGTCAGCCCTCGTATTTTCCTGTGCATGTGAACTAGTCTGGTGATCCACTGGGTGTCAGGATTCCATCTGATAGCTTTATGGAACAGATCAATTGGATAACCTCAAAGAATTTGTACGTGGGATCTTCACCAACCTTGTAAGCAGTCAGGACTCTCAGAGCCCCTCAGTGGCAGCCAGCTCACCCTTTGGCAACAGACTGAAGGCTTTGACCCGACTTTAGCTGTTTAACACCATGATGACAGGCTTGCCATAGGTTGTACCTTTAACTTGGTCACTGCATTGAATTCAAGTTTTTTTTCAAAATGTGTCAAAAAGCCACAAAAAATACAAAGTTGATATTTTGACTATTTTATGCATCTAATAATATTTTGAGCTGCTTTGTAATATAAATGACATTTTTATTTTAAATTTTTGTTATATGGTAATAAATTTAACATTATATTGAATTTTAGCAAAAAATACTCAAAACATACTAAGTGGCATCAATTAGATTTAAGTGTAAATAAATTAGAATCTAATGGTATGGATGACATAAAAAATTTTTTACAAAATGTTACACAGTATGACATACAAAATATCTTTGTTGTTGCTAGTACAAGTCACAGGAAAACATATTTTAAAATCTTGAAAATGGAAAAATGTCCCTGAAATAGTTTCACACTGAATAACAGTTATATAGTAGAGGGAAAAGTTTTCTCGAGCTTGTGCGATAAACTCAAATGCCACAGTCAGAGGATAGAAATATTCAGATATATCCAAATGTTGCAGCAAAATGGCATTTGTGGCCACCACGTTGCACACGAATCCAATATAAAACCTTGATTGGTCTGTATCCCAGCCTGTGCACTTTATCAGTCCAGGCGGAGAGCTGGAGGTACTACCTGAGAACATGCATTACATCAGACTGCTAATTTCTCCATAGTTCCTGGATGTACTTGTAAATGTTCATCCTGGCTACCTGATGGCTACAGCCAGACAGAAAGGAACGACCTTTTTAAATGTATAAAACTCACAGCTATCTTTGATTGAAAGATTTCTAATTGCATTATGGGAGTTCCCTGGTGGTGCAGTGGCTAAGGCGTTAGCGCTGTCAGCACTGCGGCCTGGGTTCGATTCCCAGCCAGGGAGCTACCAAAAAAAAAAAAAAAAAAAAATCATGATTGACATAGACCACTGGTTCCCAAAGTGTGGTCCAGGGAGCCTTGGGGTTCCCCAAAGCCTTATGTGAAGTCAGCAAAGTCACATTATCTTCCTAATAATACTTAGAAAGTTGTTAGGTGTTTCACTCACTTTCTTCATGAGAGTACAAACCCAGCAGCCACATGACCTAGGGTGATGTCATCACTCTGAGAGCTGAGGAATGTGTGGCGCTGTGTTTTAAATTTTTCTGTTTTTATGTTAACATGGTACATGGCAGTAGACACAACCTACTTAAACAAAAACTCTTGGGAGTTCCCTGGTGGTGTAGTGGCTCAAGGCTTCGGCGCTGGCACTGTCGACACTGTGGCCTGGGTTCGATCCCCAGCCAGGAAACTACCCACATACAAAATAATAATAATAATAATAATAATAATAATAATAATAATAATTAAAGTATCCAGAAAACAAAAGGATATGAGTTAAATATAGACATGCCACTGGGCTGCTCCTGCATTTTATTTTATTTTATTTTATTGTTTTATTTTTAAAAGGGTGAAACAAAGAGATAGTTTATTGAAGAGAAAGTACACTCCAGAGAGGTAGGAGTGCACTCAAGCAGGAAAATGGTTCAGGAGCCTTCCTGCATTTTAGTATTGAATACCGTAAATCTTTTCATTGACTCTCAGCGCAGTACCCATGCTGTTGTCAGAAAAGCTAGCTTCTCCAGGCACTAGCGGAACTGCTGCTTGCACCCTCTTACCCCAGCCCCCCCAGACATGTGCTTCAGTTCTTCCCTTCTGCAGTAGAGATGATTGTAAACATAGTCTTTGAGATTTGTTTTGTTTACTCTGTTTATGAAACTATAACCCCAGGATAGGATTGCCTTAGGGCCCAAGTAAAAAATAAACTGTCAAGTGAAATTAAACATAAAACAGCAGGGTTGGAACTCAAAATTGCACGCTTTGATTTGAGGCATATATAAAGCCAAAGTATCCTCCTTTGATTTGAGGCATATATATCTCCAAATCATCTCCAGTTGACCCCAATCAGCTGTAGACTCTCCTCCAACCAGGGCTGGCTGTGAATTCCAGAAACACAGGATCCTCTGGGGGAAACTGCTGAGTGTACCACAGGGAGAGTCTGGGCCTAGCAGCAATCTACTGGTGTGTATCTGTTTCTCCAATGATCTGTGGGGTAAAGGGGGCCTTAAGTGAGCCATGGTTCAAATTCTATGTAGAAGTGGCCACCTTTTCCTCTGTCAGATCAGCCCTGTTAATTACAGTGAAAAGGAGGCAGTGCCTGAAACGGCTCCTCTGCGACTTGAGCGTGGTTATCAGCTGCTCCTGGCCAGCCTGTCAGGGAGGCAGGCTTGTCTGGGTGCTCAGGCCAGGCAGTCATGTCCTGCTGGCACTATGCCCAGGTGACCTTGCTTCCATGGGGCTGCGGGTTCAGCAAAGCACTCAGCCACCAGGGTAAACACGAGCTGCTCAGGCTTTCCTGTGCCTCCTGAAGATCATCAGTTCCTCTCACTGCACCTGCCATCCCCCTAGGCTGAAACTTTCCCTCTGACCTTATTGCAGCCTCCTCCTGCCCTCCCACTTCCCACCTCTGGCCTCTGTAGACTCTATTCTCCAAGAAGTAGCCAAAATGATGCTTTTATTTTATTTTATTTTTTGCTTTTTGGTATGTGGGTAGCTCCCTGACCAGGAATCGAACCCAGGCCGCAGCGCTGACAGCACGAGCGCCAAAGCCTTAAGCCACTACACCATCAGGGAACTCCCCAAAATGATGCTTTTAAAACCAACTGATCAGGAGCTCCCTGGTGGTGTAGTGGCTTAAGGCTTTGGCGCTGGCGCAGTCAACGCTGTGACCTGGGTTCGATTCCCGGTCAGGGAGCTACCACATACCAAAAAGCAAAAAAGCCAAAAAAAAAAAAAAAAAAAAAGAGTGAATTAAAGTATTGTTTAAAAAAACAAAAAAAAACAAAAAAAAAAAACCCAACTGATCAGTCCTTGCTGAAAAATCTTCACATCCTCCACCACAAGCACAAAGGCAGGGTCCCAACAATAGCAGCAGACCCCAGCACCAGTGGGTGCTCCAGCTGGGGCCTGACCCCAGCTCTGCCCACTCCCTCCTGCCCTCAGGGCAGCGTACTCTTAGCCCTCCTGGGGGTGAACCTCTTGCCTTTGCTCCTGCTTTAAAGTCTCCTTCAAAAATAGCAAATTATGCATTATATTTGACCACAGCTTTCAAAAAGTCCCCTTCTCTGTGAAGTCTGCCCGAACGACCCCATCTTAGGCTTTATCTCTATGGCCACTTACAATTTTTTAACATACAATGTGCTTTGTTGACTCGGTTTACTTTTGTTTCTCTCCTATCGTTCGAAGAAAAGCTCCCTGAGGACAGGCATAATTTTGTTCACTGTTATGGTCCCAGCACCTAGGACACAGCTACACAGTAAATACTTGTTAAAGGAATTCCATTTTATACCACAAAAATCACATTTTTTTCTGTCCCTTTTCTTCATTCTGTGTAACTGCTTTGGGGTCTCTCACCAATTCCCCCCAAAAACTCACCCCCTATAAAACTCTGCCCAACTGCCTCTTATCACTTCACAGTTCTGGTGCCTCTTTTCCTCATCTTTACTTTGGCATCTTCACAGTTCTGGTGTGTCTTTCCTCCATCTTCTTGCATCTTTTGTCCTTTCTTTTGACCTATTTTTGTCTTTTCTCTTTTTGTTCTGCATTACAAAATACCCGGGAATGGGCTAGCAATCTCTGAGGACAGGGTGTTGGAAGTTCTGAGCGGACAAAGGCAAGGCTTTCTTTACCAGCCTGGTATGAAAGGCAGGGATGTTTACAAACCCTCACTTGTCACTACACCTTTTCCCTGTTATGCTGTAGCTGTTCAAACTCAACGTGGTTCAAGGGAACTTCTACAGAGGCAAGTCTGCCACTGATTTGCTGAAAAACCATAATGGCCATAGACCTTTAGAGTCCAGGACCAGTGAATACTCAGTGCCTTAATGGAAAGGCACAAAGGCCTATCACTGTCCAACCCGTTGAAATTGAGCAGCTCTGCTGATAATTGCCAGCTGTGGATTACAGAATGGAGATAAAGCCAGTTTGATCGCTGGGTAAATCCTAGACACAAACAAATAGAGGATTCTGTTGGTTACATGACACATTCAACTGAAAACTGTCAGGGAGACCATATACAGACAAGCAAACTCTTTCTTGCTACAAATATCTTATCAAGTAACAAGTACCCCTGGGACCAGAGAGATACCTAAGCTAATAATTTTTAGGCTATAAACTAGACATCGAGACATGGTTCCTCTTTCCTGGTAGCTGAACCTAGATGAGGCTTCTGAATCCATACCAGGGAGTTGAGGAGGAACCCCAGATCTCTGGTCTGCAATGATTCTTCAGTGGCTAATGGACCAGGACAGGTAAACCCAAACTTGAACAAAGGAAAACCCAATGTAAACCTGTATCATAAGAGTTGACTCAAACAAGGAAATGAAGGACCTAAGGATACAAACAGGCTGTCAAGTGTCTCACTAGCAGCCTTGGCTCCTTGACTCTCTGTGTGAGCCTCATTCTCTCCAGCCACAGCTGGTTTTCTCCACGGGATAGGAAAGGTACCAGCAGCATTCTGAATGTATCCTTCTATTTCATGACCCCAGAGGCAATGTTACTTCTTCATCTTCAAGTAGAAGTCCTGAGGAAGAACTTCCTGGAGTTGACTTTTTCATTCCTGAACCAATCAACATGACAATTAATGCTACACTCTGAAGGGCTGGGATCACATGATCGGGGGTCAGGAACTGAGGGGATGGGTTTTGCTGAATAGATTTGAACAACAGGTATCCTCTATAATTAAGGCGACCAGACATCCTGTTTTGGTTTTTTGGGGTAGTTCCCTGGCTGGGAATCAAACCCAGGCCGCGGCGTTGAGAGTGCCGAAGCCTAACCACTACATTAACCCCTAGACATCCTATTTTAAACGGACAGAAAACAACAGTACTGGCCTGTTTCAAACGGTACGTATGATCAGCCTAGTCTCACTGGGCTAAACTCAAGTTCTCAGTAGGCTAATCATATGTATGTCTGGTCAGCCTATCTATAATCATCACTGTGGTCAGCAGCCTCAAAGCAGGCCCTCAATAACCCATGCCCACTTGGGTCGTCCCTGTCACATGGTACCATGTCATGTGAACAGCCCCATGGAAAGTCCACTTGATGAGGAGCTGAGGCCTCCTGCCAACAGCCAGGCAAGTATGTCACCTTGGAAGCCCATCCTCTAGTGCCAGGCAATCATCAAATGACTGTAGACCCAGCTGTCAACTCAACTGCACCCTAGTGAGAGACCCTGAGCAGCCAGAACTAGACAGTGAACCACTCTGGCATTCCTGATCCTCAAGAAACTGTGTGAGATAAACATTAGTTGTTTTCATTTGCTAACTTTTAGGGTAATTTGTTGCATAGTAATGGATAATTGATAGAATCAACAGAACAAGTGGTTAAATGAATGAATTTGGTATGTGCTGTCCCAACTACAGGAGTTAACGATGTGAGGACAGAGTGCAGACCCTGTCCTTTTAAGATCCTTCCTAAATATCTATCCAAAATCCCACACCCAATAGTCTTAAGAAATATTGAGGAACACATTGCTATTTAGTCATGCACAATTCTTGCACAGGTTATTTGCTAGTAGAAATGCACTTTTCATCGTTTTAAGAACAAAATCTGTGAGTATAAAAGTTTGCTGTACCTGTGATGAGTAAAGCCCAGTTAACAAGTGATATAAGTGATATGGCAATAAATCATTTCCTAAGACAGATCTTTAGTTCAGAAACAAAATTTAGGGAGTTCCCTGGTGGTGTAGTGGCTAAGACTTCGGCGCTGTCAGCACTGTGGCCTGGGTTTGATTCCCAGTCAGGGAACTACCCACATAACAAAAAAAAAACAAAAAAAAAAAAACCAACCAAACAAACAAAAAATTTACCAAAATTCAAAGAGATAAATGAGTTCATTCAAACACTCCAGAAAGGAGTATATTTTATAGAAGACATCCTAGTATTAGCCAAATACCTATTTGTAGACCAGGTCATTGAAAGCTGCATGACTTAGCCTCAGCAGGGTGAGCTCACCACCATGATCATGCTGCAGCAATTATATTGTGCAACATCCAAGGGCTTCAAAGGCCTGGGTAAGTGTGAAAGCAACTGTGCTTAAAAAAAAAAATTTAGGGGGTGGTAGAAGAGGGTTTAAGGGGTCAAATACATAGTGAAGGAAGGAGAACTGACTGGGTGGTAAACACAGAATGCAATATATAAATGATGTATTATAGAACTGTACACTTGAAACTTATATAATTTTACTAATTAATATCACCCCAATAAATTTAATAAACATTTTCTTAAAAGTTTAGTTTAGTTATGGCTAAACTGCCTAATTTGGGAAGAAGAAGTTATTTGCTCTGATACTAATAAAGAAGCCTAGATCTTAAAACCAAAAATGACCCAAGAGATCAACTTCTGTGTCCAAACTGACTTCTGTGTCCAAACTGCTAAAGTATTATTCCTATTTTACAGGCAAGGTGACTGATGTTTGTCCCAAGAGCAGCTTGCCTGAAGCCTTTCAGTTGATAGTGAACAGGGACTCTCCATGCTAAGGAAGAGAATGGAGTGCTGGGGATGAGAGTGGGATAGATGTACCCTCTACTCCTCTCCCTTTCTGCAGCCTGGGCTGAAAGGGCCACCTTTTCACACTTCCTGAGGCTCACTTTGCTCACATATCTAGAATGGATGGCACCTGGTACCAGGGTGGCAGTGCAGAGACCCAGGACATGCCCTGACTCAAACCAGTTCATAGTGAGATTGCCTCTCAGATGCTAAGAGAAGTCATATTGAAACATCCTGATGAACACAGAATTCAGAGAGCTGAGGAAGTATAAATGAGTAAACAGAAGTTGCGAAGTACCAACAGAATAAAGATAGTGATGAAGGAAATGGTTGGAAGTGAAGCTGTTGTCCTGGTGGGTGACAAAGTAGGGCCTGAGAGCCAAGAGATTCAGTGAGCCAGCTTTCCTACAGAGCCTTCTGCTCTAGGTCCAGGGTTTGAGACACCTGAATCTTTAAATTAAATCCCTATTGGCTGAGACTACAGGAGCCTCTGGCCTGGACCACTGCAGAGGTGGGACTGAAGAAAGATGGGGTTCAAAGTCATGACTCACCTCTTACCTGAGGCCTGGGACATAGCCTTCAAAGCATACTTGTTAAATAAATGTGTTTAAATAAATGAATCAATAGTCTTTTCCCAGAACCTCATTTCCCATGACACCCTAGGAATAACTCCTGGATATGAGTGCCTTCCTGGTTCACATGTTGCTTTCACATACTTTAATTGCATTTTATCTTTACAGCAACCCTGTGGGAAACTCAAGGCTGATATTAGCCTCACTTTGCAGGTAATTATCATCCCCATTTTACTGATGAGAAAATTGAGGCTTGGAGAAGTTAATAATAACTTGCTCAAGATCATCAGCTGACAGAAGCCAATGCTCTTTCTCCAGCAGCTGGTCCTCTGACATCATCCTGCACTGCTTACAACTGATTCTCCAGGCAGAAGCTGGACCACAATAACAATTTTAATTCAAAGAATATTGATGAGATTGCATCTTATATTCTTCCCAAACACATTCACGTTTGTCAGAGGCTTTGAGTCACAAATTCTCTCAACTGGGTGATGAGGCAACAGGATTGAGGGTGGGCTTGGTCACTTCCTGTCAGGGTGGCTTTGCACAAGCTTTGATAGGGCTCAAGAAACCACTCTCGGAAGTTTGGCTAGTCACAGGACTAGTCTGGGGAGAGAATGAGGGCAGGACACAGCAAGCTGGAAGGCAGAAAGTAGGCGGGACAATTTGACCAGAAAAATAAAAAATGGAGGAGGAAACGGGGGCGGGTGGGAGGATGGATTGACTGTGAAGGAAATTATAAGGACGGAAGAAACAAAAGAAAAGGCAGTTCAATTACATAAATCAGCAGTGGCCAGTGGCAGCCCTGGGGTTGGTTAGCCAGCTGCTCACTCCGCTAACCAACCACAAATGAGAACCTCTGCAAAATCAGCAGCTGCCAGAGAGCTGAGGGCCAAGAATCAGGACACTTACTTAACTTAAAAAATGTCCCCAAACCTTTGTAGTTTCAGTGGGACAGAGGGGAAAGATATACTAGTCATACATGTTACGTTGTAATACTTAAGGCATAATGATGGAGAGTAGCCCAGAAACTAGTAAGACCAGCTCTGAAACTCTGTGCCATCAATTCCTAGCTGTGACCTTGGCCAGGTTATTTTTAATTTTGATTCTGTTCCTCATTGGTAAAGTAGCTATTATAAAGTATTTATTTCTCAGAGTTGTTGAGTATGAAGTAAGAGTGGGTTTTTTTGGGTAGTTCTCTGGCTGGGAATCGAATCCAGGCCGCAGCATTGACAGCCGAAGCCTAGCCACTACACCACCAGGAAACTCCTAAATAAGAATGTTTGATATGGAGCCAGGCACTAGCTAACATTCAGGAAGATGGTTATTGTTATGATTCGTCCTTAGGTATTCAGGGAATACAAAGTATCACAGAAACAAGTAAGTCACCCTAACCCTACCTCTGTAAACTCAAGCTTTTCAGCTTTCAGCAATCAGCAGTCTCAGAATTAAGCATTCAAGCAGAGCTAAGATGGGCCCAGAAAGAGGTAGAAAGGTCAGGAAGGCGGCAGCCAGAACCGGACACCTGGGGGGCGGGGGGGCACTGCCTAGGCCCGGGATTAAATAAGACTCCTGCCTGCTTTTTCCCCAGAGGAGCGAGTGGACTCTAGTGTCTGAGCCGTGATCCTGACCACCAGAGCTGGGAATGACTTTCAGAAACGAGTCAGCGTGCCTCCAGGAGAAAATAACTAGTTGAGGAGATGGTTATCTACTTGAAATTAAACATCTGTAGGACAAAATTCCAGACTATGCCCGCGCCGGGGGTGCTCGGCGACTCTCCTCAACATCCTTCCTCTTAATCCACGCCCGTCCAAGTGCAGGGCGTTCTTCGCTTTCGCAGGACCTCCCTCGTGCAAAGACGCGGTCAGGCCAGGTTCTGTCCCCCGCTGTCCACGCACGTTTCCCTCAGCTCCATTATTCAGCTCGGTGACCCGGACCTGCTGCGGCCAAACTTGCCCCACCGGCGGTCCAGCGCCGAGTCCTGATACCCTCCATCCTGGTCCGTCAGGCTGCAGGAATACTCCCGGCGCTTAGCACCGGGCTGGACTTCGATAAGCCTCTAGTAAACCCGTTGGATTGGAGTCGCAAATAGGCAGCTTGATCCCGGAAGCCGGACGCAGCAGACTTAGAATTTGAGGCGCCGACCGCGCAGGCGCCCAGAGGAGGCCCACACCAACCGCCAACCCCTGGCCGCGCAGGCGCCCCGAGGGGGCTCAGACTGCGCCGCCGCGGCTTTCGGGCCAGCATGGCGGCTGCTTACCTGCTGTTGCGCGCTCTTAGGCAGGGCCCGAGCCCGGGTCTCGAGCGCCTGCGGGTCCCCTGCTGGGGCTGGGGCCTAGGCCTCTCCTACGGGGCGGGGAGGAGGTGGCCATACTTCGTCCACAGGTCTCCGATGGGTGTCGCCGGGGCTGGAGGCCGAGCCCTGCAGGTAACCCTAGTCGCGCAGAGGCCGCTCCGGCCGGGCCCGGGAGGAGGCAGCGCATCCGCACAGTCTGTTTTCAGCCCGTACTTCGTGGGTTGATATTCTGCCTGTCTTTCTGGCGTTTTAAATTGAATCCAGTAAGAATTTCACCATTTTCTAGCAGAGAAGTATTTTTACGCTTGGCTCACATAGATTAGAGCCCATCAGAATGAATCTCAGCGTCTTCCATACAATAACTGGCCGAAGCTCTCAGTGGCCACCTGAGGGTTTTGTGTGAGCAAAATACCACGGAGCTTTATTTTACTTATGTCGTATAGCTTCACACGGTATCGACACAAATTCATGGAGCACCTTCTGTGTGAAGGCTGTGTTGCAGGCCCTGCTGAGGTTGACATTTCATTCTGAAAGCAAACAAAGGCCCTAAGTCCTGGTGTGTTTCTGGTTTTTTTTCCCCCAGCCCTCTCATAGGAGGTCAACGCTCACATTTTAGGTCGAAATTTGTTATTGCTACTGTTTTTTTCCATAACTCAAGGACGGATTTGAATTATAATTTTTTTCTAGATCATGACACCTTTCCTGAACCTGAGGGCAACTATAGATGTATTACTCTTTTTTTTTTTTTTTTGGCTATTCTATTGAGAAGGAACATCATAATTTATTATCTTTAATCTTATTCTATGTAAATAAGGACTGAAGTAGACAATTTATGCATACTTGTGAAACCTAAACATGATTTCACCAAAGGCTGTAACAATAATAAAGTAACCTCATTTGAATAGTCTTTGGGGCTGACTTGAAGAATGACAAATTTTTTGTGTGCTGTTTTTAAGACCCTGATTTACTCATTTATGGGGTCCAGTCCACATTCTGTGGCCCTCTCTTTTGTGACTTCTGGTCATCACTGAGCCAAGAATAGTAGTAGTAGTAGTAATTAAATGGGGCAATAATTATATAGACTAAAAATTTTCATTCTGTTCCTAAAGGAAATTGCATGCAATATGCTCCTTACCAAAGATCATTGAGCTAAGTGTTACTTTTCTCCATAGCAGCAGCAGAGTGGGGATGAGCTAAGGAAAAAATTAAAAATAAATAAAACAAATGAAGAAATTGCCAACACAAACACAGAAAAATTTAAATTGGACCATTCACCTTAAGAACATGAAACATATTCAAGTGGGAGAATGCTTATCTTGAAAACAGAACGTTGGAAATATAAAGTGACAAACTGCCTTAGTATTTGCAAATGTTGTACAGGGAACTGTTGTCTGAAAATGTCAGTAGCAGAGGGTCTGGGCAGTCACTGCGTCCTTTGAGAACTCTGCTCTTTGCATCCTGCAGGATAGCTGTGAGCATTGCACAGAATGGTAGCCAGTGCTCTGTGCTTTTGATTCAGCATTTCTTGGACTTACTCTTGCTTTTGATATTTTGATTGTTTTTCTCTTGATGTTATGTCAAAACTTTGAAGAATTCTCAGACTATTTCTTCACATTTCAGGGCAATGTAAACATACATAAATATATATTTGAGCTGTTAGAAAAGATTTTGCGTCAGGGAATTAGCCCGCATTGCTTTGGTATGTCATGATGTTGGTGTGACTGATTCTGGGTGTTACTCTTTTTTTTTTTTTTCCCCAGAGTTTGCAATTGCGACTACTAACCTCTACCTTTGAAGGGATCCATGGATTGTTGTTGAAACAGCATCTGATTCAGAATCCAGTCAGACTCTGGAAGATTTTAGGTATGTATCTATTGAAAGACAGAAGTGACAAGCAAAGCCTGTTCCATTTGTGAATAATTAAGGATAATGTTGCTGGTTTGATATTGACAGAAAAATGAAACCACTAACAGGACTTTTGGCTTCTATTTATTGTGAGCCCTTAGATGCTCTGAAATGAAGTTTACATAAAGGAAGATTGTCGGGTATTCCCTGGTGGTGTAGTGGCTTAAGGTTTCAGCGCTGGTACTGTCAACGCTGCGGCCTGGGTTCAATTCCCGGCCAGGGAACTACCCACATACCAAAATAAATAAATAAATAATTTTTTTAAAAAAAGGAAGATTGTCTAAGGTCTGAACAGATCATTTTTGCTTACTTTCAGTTGTCCTTTTTTTTTTTTTTTTTTTTTTTTTTTTTTTTTTTTTTTTTTTTTTTTGCTTTTTTTTGGTATGTGGGTTGCTCCCTGACTGGGAATCGAACCCAGGCTGCAACGCTGACAGCGCCAGCGCCGAAGTCTTAAGCCACTACACCACCAGGGAACTCCTGCTTTGTCATATTCTCTAGCCAGCTCCAAGAACATTTGTAAGGATCTACAGAGTGGCTCACATATTTTATCTGCCGAAGGTAACTAAAAACAGCATGTAGGGAGTTCCCCAGTGGTGTAGTGGCTCAAGGCTTCGGCGCTGGCACTGTCAACACTGCGGCCTGGGTTCAATTCCCAGCCAGGGAACTACCCACATTAAAACAAAACAAAACAAAAACACCAACATGTAAATAATTTGCTCTCACAATAGAGTTGCACTGTTTAGTGAGCCACTGTGACATCCTGCTGTCTCTCTTAATCTTAGGTCAGAGGACCTTAAGGATTGACACCAGTAATTTCTTTCCCCCTTTGTCCAGTTGGAACAGGGAAAAAGTAAAATCGTCTGACTCCTAATGTACATTAAATAGGCTGGTGCTCACACGTAGTCAGGGAGAACAGTGATTTCACTGCAGTTTGCATAGCTGCTGTTTTCCTACTCACATCTGCATATGCACCAAGTGGCACACACTTCACCCTTCAAATAGCCTGACCTATGTCAAGTGGCCATCAGGGTAGTTTCACTTGTGATTCCATTAATATCGTGTAGAAAGGTACAGCTTGGTTATAGTTATGAGAATCTTTTTTCTCCCCCCACCTTTTTTGGGGGCATAGCTCCCTGACTGGGAATCGAACCCAGGCTGCGGTGCTGAGAGTGCTGAAACCTAACCACTACATCACCAGGGAACCCCCTTTGTCCCCATTTTAAACACTGATTTTTTTCAGACCTTGAACAAGACAGCCTTTTGTGTGAGGAATGTTATGTGGTTGAATCTTGGTGATGGTGGCAGCTGGGTTGCTGCCTTACTGTAAGTACCAAAGCCACTTGTATTGTTCATTTGTTTAAGTTCATTTAAAGTGACTGTATATATTGAAGGGATTGTTCTCCAACAAACTCATGACACTTTATCAAATTTATGTTTATAACTAATTTTCATTGCCTCACATTGACTAATTTAAATTACAAAATACTTCATAAGTTGAAGTAGTTTAATATTCTATAATTAGTAAATACAAGACTAAGAATGATAGAAGTAAATGCTGTTTTATCTCAAATTTCTGAATCTTACGGATATAGGTTTCAGATGGTTTCTGTTTTGATTTGGTTATTTGAGAATATACTCTTTTCCTAAGTATCCCCCAGTAGTTGCAGATCTTGATTGTTAAACATTTTCTCTATTCATTCTAGGTGGCACTTATTATTTTAATACCTCAAGGAACAAGCAGAAGACTAAGGACCATGATAAATCCAAGGGGAGAACCCCTGAAGACAATGAAGGTAGATCTGTCTACTGGATGTTCTAAAATAATGGCTAGCTTGGTTGTCTTCACATGCTATAGGAATCCTGTCTAAAAGTAGAGCAAGTGCAGGCACCTGTGTTCCTCTTGCCCTGAGCACAACTTTCCCCAGTCTCTAGTGCCATTGCTGGATCCTTCCTGCCTGTCCTTTTATTTTTATTTTTGTTTTGATAGTTGAGAACCTGCCTGTCCTTTTAGAGATGCTTCCATCAGCACCTGTGTCCCCAATATATGTCTAAAGACTAAACATCTTACACTTTAAATGTACTTTTTTCAAATGTTATTGCGATGAATGATATATAGCTTATTTGAATATTACTCATTCTGATAAATAACAAGTTCAGTATGGTGTTTGGGGGGGGGTGGGCACTTAGAATCTTCAGAGGGGTCAGATTATATTATTTCTTAAGGCAGGTGGTGATAAAAGGTATTTGTTTTATTGTTATTAATAACTTACATATGTGCCATAAATACTCTATTGATGATGTTTAGTGTCTAATCAAACTGTTACTGCCTGAATTCATTGTAGCTTGGGTCAGGTGTGCTTTCAGTGAAGGGGTTTACTGGGTAGCTGCACTGTGTGATGGTCCTAGGAAGATTTTTTTTTTTTTTTTTTTTTTGTATGTGGATAGTTCCCTGGTTGGGAATCGAACCCAGGCCGCAGTGCTGACAGTGCCAGCGATGAAGCCTTAGGCCACTATACCACCAGGGAACTCCCTAGGAAGATTTTTTTACTTTAAAAATGGTTTCTTGTTATCAGAGCAGGTAGGACCTCTGAATGGAATGTTGATGACTTTGAATGGCTTGTGATTAGTGTTTGTCTTAAATCACTTTGTTGAAAAATAGGCCAAAATGCAGGATCTTATGGGAGACAAGACACCACCATCTCAGTGTTGTGCTTTCCTGACAAAGACGAAAGGCATAGAGGGCAGGCTCAGCCTGTGGCCTAGGCCTGCGTCTAACACTCCTCTGGTCCCCGCTCACAGAGGAGAGAAGGCGCAAGGAGAGGGAGGATCAGATGTACCGCGAGCGGCTGCGCACCTTGTTCGTCATTGCTGTGATCATGAGCCTGCTGAATGCACTCAGCACCAGTGGGGGCAACATTTCCTGGAATGACTTTGTCAATGAGATGCTGGCCAAGGGCGAGGTGCAGCGGGTCCAGGTGATACCTGAGAGTGACGTGGTGGAAGTATACCTGCATCCTGGAGCCGTGGTATTCGGGCGACCTGTGAGTGCGGGCGAGGGCGCGGGCTTGGCAAGACTCGGAGACAGGTGTGCACCCCTTTTCACTCAGTCCCTGACCACTCCTATTTGCTTGGTTGTCATGTTCTAGGTTTTCTTTTTTTTTTTTTTAATTAATTAATTTATTTATTTTCTTTTTAGTATGTGGGTAGTTCCCTGGCTGGGAATCGAACCCAGGCCACAGCGTTGACAGCGCCATCGCCAAAGCCTTAAGCCACTACACCACCAGGGAACTCCTGTTCTAGGTTTTCTTAAAACAAGATTTGAGCATCTTGATTTAAAGGAGGATTCATCGAAGGTTTTTTGAGTGGTGGCTAAGGTGGAAGTTAAAATGGGGAGAGGCAGTGTTGTCTCTAGACAGAAGCTAGTGGGTTCCACAGCAGCTATGGTGGCTGCATACAGAGAGGATGAGATAATAGTGACAGAGTGGCCACAGTGGTGACTCCCTGGTATGAGGGAGCAAGGAGAGAGGAACCAGCTGCAGCCCTGCAGTTTTGCTCAGTCAGTCTGGGCAAGTGGTGTGGTGCTGGCTGGTGATCAGCAGATGGGGTAGCTTTGGCAGGTGCAGGTGAGCTGAAGTGACTGGGGGTTGGTTAGCCGAGCATAAATTTTTCAGGGTGGAGGGTCGGGGGAGGAAACTTAAAAGCACTCTGAAGGGGTGGCTAAGAGACACAAGTTAGGCAAGGGCTGGTCCTCAGACAGGCAGGAAAGAAAGGGGATGAGAGAGACGGACTCTGCTCATATCCCAGCTCAGGCACCCATCCTCCCTCCAGGAGAGAACCCCACCGTGGTCAGATCTGGAGAGTCGTGCAGTAGTGAGAGAAGTGACAGACACTGCAGCGCAGTCAGGAGGGTGGGGTTTCATACCAAGTGGAGGGCATCAAAGATGGGGACAGTGACACACCTGAATGGCAGTGGCCTAGTTGTCTGTCACTGCTGGGAAATGAGGTGGGGTGCTTGGAAACTGCGTCCAAAAGCTTGACTGTGAAAACCGTGGTGTGAAAATGAATCACTCTCTCCAGTCTCTAATTCCCTCCCCTCATTCTCCAGTAGCCACAGCACCATTGTTATGCCCAAGAAAGGGAACATTGATACTAGAAAATTTTCTAATGCACTTATCTTGTTCATATTTCTCAGTCGCCTCCATACTGGCCTGAAGAGCTGTTTTTGTTAGTATTTTAATCCAGGACCCATGAATTTTTATCTCATTGTCATATTTCTTTAGTTTCCTTCTCATTTTTTTGTTAAAAGTATGAACAGTGGGAAAACTAGACCAGGTAAAACCATGTTCCTTTCTCCACACTGGTTTTGATTCACTCTGCTTACCTGGAATAAGGGTTTACTCTTTTCCGGGGAGTATTCTCTCCCTTACAACAGAATTGCGTGGTATCCCAGAGCATGCTCTGTGTGCACTCCAATCTCTGCTCTGGGTTTTGAATAGGGTTGAGTGGTCAGTGGAGCTCTTGTCCTGTCTCAGCATGCTTTGCTATGGGTGTCACACAGCCCAGTGTTTCTCTTTCAGATCAGATCTCAGGTTTACAACTGATTGTCAGCTTACAAGGGCTTATATTTTAGTTAGGGCCACAGGATGAACACCTAGTCTGCTAATAGTAAAAGTTAAAAATTCCAGTGCACTCGGAAATGAGCAGTGATGATAGTTGCTGCCTGGCCCTGAGGATTGAGTGACCTGGGTGGTTTCTGCAGGGCCTTGCAGAAGTGAGCAGATGATTTGGGCCTAGGTGACCAGAGAAAGATTTACAGAGGATGTGGGAGGGAAATAGGCTTCTGGAATTGTGCATACATTGTACTCTTGGATCTTGGCACAGAAAGAGAGTCATTTCTACATTTTTTCCTTATATGCAAAATGGTGACTCTATTTACATGGCCAGGCCAGGTTTGAGTGACCGAGGTGTTGAAGAAGTCCAGATTATACACTTGGGGTTAATTAACCATTAGTTTAATCCAACAACTGAGGCCACCAGGTGTTATGGCATAGATCATGGTCACTGTGTTGTGACTAGTGGGTCCTCTTGTCTATCTCTCTACCTAGCCTGTTCCCCCACAAATTGGAGCCTGGCTGGCCACTGTCATTGGAATAGTCATGCCTTAAGAAATCTGAGGCTCTCGAGAGCCAATGGGAAATCTGGTTGCTTTGTTTAGATTCTAAGAGTGTGGTTAGAATCTGAGCTTGGAACAGCTGAATGCTGGAAGGTAACCAGGCTCATATGAAAATGATGTGGGAATGGAGTGACACAGTGCATGCTGGTGGGAAGGATGAAGGCCACCCTACCTGTTCTCTTGCCCCTTGTAGGTTATACAGATATATCTTCTGGGGAGGCTTCAGACTAGCCCAGGAGTGATTCATCTGTGACAGCTCACCAAGAAGGGACTTGGGGACTCAGTGTGGACTCCTGGCCCAGTTTTAAACCTCCTTCTCTAAAGCCTGTGTACCTGAGAGAGGTAGTGATTTGGCTTCAGGAAACTGCCTGCTCATTCTTCCTTAGTCTTTTCTCTATCCAGGAAAGGTTTACTGAGAAAAAAGACATCTAATTTAGTTGAATTTCAGATTTGGCCAGTGGTTAAACACAACACCTGCATTTCTTGCCTTAGTAAATGGACTTTGTGTCCCCAGTCCTGTACTGCAGGCTGGTCACTGCATCTCTGTGCTATGTAATGTACGGCTGAGTGAGTGAAAATGCAGAAATAGGCTCTTGAACCATTTTCCTGCTTGAGCCCACTCCTATCTCTTTGGAGTGTACTTTCTCTCAATAAACCATCTCTTTGTTTCACCTCTAAAAAAAATGCAGAAATATCTGTTGAAATTTCGTTGTAATGGTGTTTGAGAAAATGAAAACTTTTTTGACATGGAAGTAGTTTCTGAATGTCATCTTTATATTTGAGGGCTCAGCAGTCTGTCCTATTAGCCATTCTCACAGTTCCTTTTGTTTTCTGCCCTTAGAGACTGGCCTTGATGTACCGAATGCAGGTGGCAAATATCGACAAATTTGAAGAGAAACTTCGAGCAGCTGAAGATGAGCTGAATATCGATGTCAAGGACAGGATCCCGGTTTCTTATAAGCGTACAGGATTCTTTGGAAAGTATGTTGGTCATTTTTGTTGGCTCCTGAACTAAACTAGGCTTGGCTTTGTAATATGAGAATCAAACCACAAACAATAATCTCCAAGTGGCCTTCCTACAGTTAAATAGACCCCCTTGTGGGAGTGTAAATAAACTGGTGGGTGGGAAATTTGGAAAATGTGTGAGGCTTTCAGGATTTGTTTTACTTTCTTTTGTTGTCTGTTGCTTTTCTAAATTTAGCACATTGTGGGGTTGCTATCTTCTACAATTGGAAAATGGAATAGGAAGGGGAAAAGCATGGTTGTCTAGCAGAAATCTTTAGTTCCATGTTGTAGAAAGAAATAGAGATTGTGTAGGACCTGTGGGTTGAGGGCCTGCAAACTCCTTAGTGCAGGCATGTCCAAGTGGCCCAGGATGGTTTTTGAATGTGGCCCAATGCAAATTTGTAAAATATTATGAGATTTTTTTTTTTTTTTTTTTTTTTTTAGCTTATAAGCTGTTGTTAGTGTTAGTATATTTTATGTGTGGCCCAAGACAACTCTTCTTCCAATGTGCCCCAGGGAAACCAAAAAGTTGGATACCACTGCCTTAGTCCAGGTTCCAACTATACTCTGGGACCAATAGAATGACTCGTGGACATGCTTAGTATTCTGAAAAGACACAAAGTGCCAGTGACTGGCAAGCACACCTGTGAAACAATGGGTCTCTAAATTCTACAACCCACTGACTCCTGAAGCCTCTGGTTTATTGTAGGAATGATGGGGTATAGGGCAGACTGGTGGCTTACACTCTGATGCCATAAATTATACTCTTATAGGCTTATTCTGCCTTACTAACCAAAATTAACAGCCTCCTTTTGAAAACAAAATATATCGAACGTGAAAACCTGCTTTTGTCAGTTTGTTAATTGACACAAGGCTCTAGATAACGGGGTGAATGTGTGGCATCAGCTCCTCTGGCTTCATGCCATGGTTAGCTACGTATCTCTAGTGTTTCCACGCTCTGTCTGACAGTTTTTTGTTTGTTTGTTTGTTTGTTTTGCTTTTTGGTATGTGGGTAGCTCCCTGGCTGGGAATCGAACCCAGGCCGCAGCACTGACAGCGCCAGCGCTGAAGCCTTAAGCCACTACACCATCAGGGAATTCCCTGTCTGACAGTTGTGAAAACTTTATGAAAGAGGATAATTGGTGAAAACTGGACAGGGAAACACATATTCGTGACCATTTGTTCTACATGTCACGATATGTAGAACATATCCTTTGGAAGGAGGGGTTGCTCTTCTCTTTTTTGAAATGTCCGTGGTCCCTGACTTCGTTAGGCGTGATTATCAGCTGCCTTGGGGGCCACTTCTGAGCCTATAACTGCCTGTCTTTTTCCCACTAGTGCCCTCTACGCCTTGGGGATGACAGCAGTGGGCCTGGCCATCCTGTGGTATATTTTCCGTTTGGCTGGAATGACGGGGAGGGAAGGAGGATTCAGTGCTTTTGTAAGTTGTATAAATCACATTTCACTAAACTTGTGGTCTTAGAATTTTTCTTTGTTCTTGCTGAATGCTTTCCCCAGAAACAACAGAATTAGTGAAAATTAACCTGTTGCAAAGGGCCTGCCTGGAGCCATAATTTGGCAACTCATCTTTCCTTCTGCTTAGCTGACTGGAGGGTGTACAGTAACCAGGTTTTTTTTGTTTGTTTGTTTGTTTGGAGGGTAGTTTCCTGGTTGGGAATTGAACCCAGGCTGCAGCGTTGAGAGCACTGAAGCCTAGCCACTACACCACCAGGGAACCCCTCAGTAACCAGTTTTAACTGAGGCCCCGTCTCTCTGAATTGTGGGGTGGCTCAGCCAAGGGAGTTTATAGGGCAGCTTATTTTGCAGTTTTCAGCATCAGCTGGATGTGACTCTGTTTTTGATTTCCCCTACTAGCTAAGACATTGAGAAATTTTGAATGTTGTCTTTAAAAGAACATCCATAATACACTTTAAAAATATTCTTCTGTTATTGTAACATTTGTTATAACATGCACTTCCCTCCCCTTCATGTTGTATAGGTTGTATATGGCTGATTAGCCACATCAGCAGAGGGGCAGGGAGCTGGGAGCAAGTCTGCAGAAGGCACCTTTTGCTCCCTCCCTGGGAACTGTGACAGGGCAGAGAAGCCACTTAGACTAGAACTATATTCCTGTGCCTGTAGCTCAAGCTTATACCCTTATTTTAATGGCAGCTTGCTATGTCATTTGGGATTGTACTGTATTTTACTTAACCAAGTTGATAATTCTTGCCTGTTTTTGTTGTTGTTTTTAAATAATATTCTGATGAATTCCATGCACATGCATCTTTTGAGTACTTGTCTTAATTATTTGCCTAGTGTGCCTTCCTAAAAGTAGACTGACTGAAGTTTAATATACCTCACTAGGACCTTTATCTCTTTTGCCTGATTGCTGTCCAGAAATTTACTAATTAACATTTCTACCAAGAGTCCCCAGAATTGAGTGTTACTACTTCCTTTAATAATCAGAAAAATAAATCACATAGCAGTGGGAAAAATCATATAGAAAAATAAGCTAGTTTATGCAAAAGAGATTGTTAAATTACCTAGTCTGTGTGGGGAAGTTTTTGGCTTTATATTTTTAAGGCAAATTGCTAGATAACTTTCTGACTGTTGATGATGTAGAATAAACATTTCTCCTTGTATGTCTGAAATGGGACCTTAACTGCTGTCTGTCTGCATCAGTGGAGAGAGTGTGGGCTGGTCCTTCTGGGTGGATGGGAGGAGGGTCCATGAGATGCCGGTGGGAGGTGGGAATGCAAGGATTGGACAAGCGCAGCCTGCACCAAGGTGCTCATCTTCCAGTTCTAGGAATGCACAATATCCTGCCCTTTGTTCTTTCACCCAGAATCAGCTTAAAATGGCTCGTTTCACGATTGTGGATGGCAAGATGGGGAAGGGAGTCAGGTTCAAAGATGTGGCAGGAATGCACGAAGCCAAACTGGAGGTCAAAGAGTTTGTGGATTATCTGAAGGTGAGCACACGTGCTGAGCAGGAGATGGGTGTGAATGCCTGCCCAGAGGGGAGAGCTGCACTGATCAGACATGTGCTGTGTGGTGAGCGTGTGCTGAGGTGGGGACATGCGTGTGCTGTGTTAGTATCTGTAAACCATCAGTGCAAGCTAAATGCACAGGTGTTGACCAGCAGAAGGGTGGAGAGTCCATCATTGATCACACCCAACACTGTCTAGAACCCTGGCTTTTCCCAGAATCATGTGAACTGTATGTAGCAGATTCATGTCAGTACATGAGCTGACCTTCATGGGAGTCATTTCTTAAAAATTCTGTCTGAAACACCTGAGGTCAGTGTCACATTATCTACTGCTTTTCTAGAGCCCGGAGCGCTTTCTGCAGCTCGGTGCCAAAGTTCCGAAGGGCGCACTGTTGCTCGGGCCGCCTGGCTGTGGGAAGACACTGTTGGCTAAGGCAGTGGCGACGGAGGCCCAGGTGCCCTTCTTGGCAATGGCTGGCCCAGAGTTCGTGGAGGTCATTGGAGGTAGGCATTGCTTGCGGGGGCTGCAGACAGGGTCACCTGACCATTTGTCAAAATGGCCCTCCTTGCTTTTTTTTTTTTTCTTTTTTCTTTTTTTTTTGGTATGTGGGTAGCTCCCTGGCTGGGAATCGAACCCAGGCCACAGCACTGACAGCACCAGCGCCGAAGCCTTAAGCCACTGCACCACCAGGGAACTCCCAAAATGGCCCTCCTTTCAAACGTCCTCCTTCAGGTGACTGGACTAATGAGGAAATGAGGGAATAAAGGAAAACTAAAACCCATGTTATAGGAAGTGTTGTGTTTATGTAGAGAATTGAGTGATGATGTTCTCTGAAGCTGCTTATACTTGCGGCCTCAGGAGTCTAGGATGGTGAGCATCCTCGAGGGTGACCTCCACTGGACAAGGCTTGGCTTTGTTTGCATGAGGATGCTTCCTGAGATTTTATCATCCTTAGTGGGCAGCACTGGCCCAGATATAGGGTTCATGTATAATCTGTCCAGTTCCTGGTCCTCTGTGTCCCCTCAGGCCTTGGTGCTGCCCGTGTGCGGAGTCTCTTTAAGGAAGCTCGTGCCCGGGCCCCCTGTATTGTCTACATTGATGAGATCGATGCTGTGGGCAAGAAGCGCTCCACCACCATGTCCAGCTTCTCCAACACGGAGGAGGAGCAGACCCTCAACCAGCTTCTGGTGGAAATGGACGGTGAGTGCTGCCCCCAGCCCTCCTGCCTGGGGAGAAGGGTTTCTGACTCTTAAGGACAGTCATTTCCTAGGTGGATTGTGCTGCTTGTTTGTTGTTCCAGAACCTTATACTGATGCTCATAGGCATTTTATTTTTCTCCAGTCACTGGTCTGTATTTGTTGTGCCTGGTGTGTGCTGCAGTACAAGCCTGGCTCTCTGTCAGCAGCGCACTGGAGCCAGGGGGATGCGCGCCACAAAGCGAGGTTGGCTGGTTCTGAGGAGTGCACCAGTTTGCCCTGGGCACTTTAGCATGTCTTTGATCAGGCCCTATTACCTGCAGGGCATCACATTTGGGCTGGGGCTCTAGCACTCCTCTGCTGGGGCTTGGGCTTCTGCTGGGGCTTGGGCTTTATCTCATCCCCTCGCAGGGCTTTCACTGTTTGCTACTCCACCCACCCAGGATCGCTGCACTTCAGCCCGTTTCCCCCAGCCCCCAGTCCAGTCCTCCTGCCAGCCCCCACTAGCCATGTTTCACAGCCACATCTCTGCACTGCTCTCTTCCCTTTTCTCCCATTCACCTCCCTTTCTCTGACCTTTAGGTGTTTTCTTGTGGTGGGTAGATCTCTTAGCTGAGGCTGTGTCACCTGGGGATTCCCTTGTTGGATTTTGGCCACTCCATTTATAATTTTCAGGATTGGTTTCAGGGATGTCCCCTCATGACGCCACCTTAACACCCTCTTGAGATTTTTTTGTTTTTGTTTTTGGTATGTGGGTAGTTCCCTGGCTGGGAATCGAACCCAGGCCGCAGCGTTGACAGCGCCAGCGCCGAAACCTTAAGCCACTACACCACCAGGGAACTCCGAGAATTTTTTTTTTAAAGACTAAAATGTTCCTATCATAGTGGATTCTTAAATACATTCTCCACATATGTGCCATGCTAGTTGGAAGTCTTTTGGCATAATTGTTACACATTAGGCATGGATAGCACACAGGTTGGTGTTTTCAAAAAGGCCAACCAGATAGGCCTCACTTGCCTCCTGTAAAGCACCAATAGCTGCACTCCGGAAGTGCCAATCGGTTTTGAAATCCTGAGCAATTTCTCACAACAGACACTGGAAAGAAAGTTTGCAAATCAGAAGTTCAGGGGACTTCTGGTAATGTCTAATTTCACTAAGTGCCAGGGTACCAGGCCTGTAATGATGAGGTTTCTTCACCCCTCTAGTAAAGGGTACACTCCTGTGAGTGTCCCTTGTAGCCAGTTGCTTCCTTGGTGCTTTACCACCAGTTGATTTGTGGTCAGTCTCCTTTGTATGAGCCATGGTATAGAGACCTCCTTACTTACTCCCCTTCTCCTTTGGCTGGAGCTCAGCGAGCTAGAGGCGGTGCTGGCGTTAGACAGCGATGGCGGCCCCCTACTAATCTTCTTACTGCACTCAAGAAGCACAGCTCTTCATTTAAAAATGTCAAAGCAATAGTAAAGAAAAAATCTAGGAATATAAGTTTCAGGTCAGTCTGTGATTATGTATTTTAGTCTTGAATGAGCCCAATTAATTGTGCTGTTATGTGTCTCTATATGCCACCTGGATGAAAGGTGACCCAGCTGGAGGGTCGAGTAGGACATTCATGGAAACTGATGTGTCTGTCACACGGAGGGAGGTTCTGGGTTTTCTACACTTGAAAATGACCTCTGGACTGGCTTCCACACAATTCCTTTTTCTTTGTAATGTAAATGACCCAGTAATGGTAACATGGAATTGTTTTTCTTTTGCAGCTAATTTTATAAGATCCTCTTTTTGAGTGTGTGTGTAGATATGTTTTTTATTGTAATAAAATATATATAACATAAAGTTTACTATTTTAACCATATATTTCAGTATACAGTTCAGTGGCATTAAGTACATTCTTATTGTTACATAACAATCACCACCATCTATCTCCAGAGCCTTCTTATCACTCCAAACTGAAACTCTGTCCCCATTAAACACTGACTCCCCATTTTCCTCCCCCAGCCCCTGGGACCCACCTTTCTACTTTCTGTCTCTATGAATTAGACCACTCTAGGAACCTCATAAATGGAATCATTTAGTATTAATCCTTTTGTGACTGGCTTATTTCACTGATCATAATGTCCTTAGGGTTCATCCATGTTGTTGTATGTGTTAGCATTTCCTTCCTTTTTAAGGCTGAATTAACCATGGTATAGTTAGATCACATTTTGTTTACCCATTCATTCGTTTGTTTGTTTGTTTTTCGGTGGTTAGTTCCCTGGCTGGGAATTGAACCCAGGCTGCAGTGTTGAGAGCGCTGAAGCCTAGCCACTATACCACCAGGGAGCCCCCTATTCATTCATTTGTTGATGGATACTTTTGGCTATTGTGAATAATGCTGCTGTGAACATGGGTATACAAATCTCTCTTCATGCTCTACCTGTGTAAGATCCATTTTTAGCTTTTCTTTAATCAGAATTCTAGTTGTATATTATGTATTATAGATGAGGAGGATACTTTTTTCTCAATGCATTTTTGGTTCTAAGAGAACCATTTGTGTATTTATTTTCCCTTTTTTTCTTTTTAAATATATAGATACATATTTATATATATATATTTTCCCCCTTTTAAAGTGTTCTTGCCATTGGGATGTATATCTCTTGGCTAGCACACAGACAGTCGAGTTTGATTATACTTGATGGAAAATGCAACTTTTTTTTTTTTAATTCATTTTTATTGTTAGACTTATTGGGGTGACATCTGTTAGCAAAGATTACATAGGTTTCAGGCATACAATTCTACAGTGCATTGTCAACTTGTTGTATAATAAGTTCACCACCTAATGTGACTTCTCTTTCCATCACCTTATATTTAGCTTCCCCCACCCCTTTCTCCCCTCCCTAACCCACTCGTCCCCAAATAAACATTAAACTATTGATTGTGTCCATGGGTTATTTGTTTGTTCATTTCTTGTTTTCTTTGCTTTCAGTTTTATATTCCGCATATGAGTGAAATCATGCAGTTCTTTGTTTTTTCTGTCTGGCTTATTTCACTAAGCATGATGATCTCCAGGTCCATCCATTTTGTTGCAAATGGCAGTATTTCATCTTTTCTTACAGCTGAGTAATATTCCATTGTGTATATGTACCACAGCTTCTTTATCCAGTCATCTGTCACAGGGCACTTTGGTTGCTTCCATGTTTTGGCCACTGTGAACAGCACTGCGATGAACATTGGGGTACATAAGTCTTTGCGGACAAAGGTTTTCAAGTTCTTTGGGTAGATCCCCAGAAGGGGGATTGCTGGGTCAAATGGTAACTCCATTCCTAATTTTCTGAGGAACCCCCACACTGCCTTCCACAGTGGTTGTACCAGTTTGCACTCCCACCAGCACTGTACCAGAGTTCCTTGGAAAATGCAACTTTTTTTAACCCCTCAATTTGAAATAATTCCAAACTTAGGAAAGCATTGCAGTAGTCACAGCATTCCTTTACACCTTCCCTTAAGCTTTGAAAGCTAACATGGCTGTAACCAGGATGTGAAGGTCCGTGAGGGTCATCCCTCAGCCCATGGATGTGCCTTTTCTGGTCCAGGATCCAGTCCAACCAACACATTGCGTCTAGTTGTCCTGTCTCCTGGTCTCTTCCTGGGACCATTTCTTCATCTTTGACTATGTGATAACACTTTTCCAGTCCACTCCCATTGAAGGACGTCCCCACTATGATGCTGTGCTGTGTCCTCAAAGTTAGGTCATGTCAGGCATTTTTGGCAGAAACAACATCTGGCCCTCACTGTACATGGTGTCACCAGGCCTTGTTTCTGGTGCTGAGATTTGTACTGAGTGGGCGATGGGCAAATGTGGTGAGCCTTTCCTCACACATTGTTAAGCAGGTCAGATGGACAGATACATGTGGAAGCATTTTGTAAGCTCTGAGAACTGTGGATTTAAAATCAAAGTGTAATTTCTAACAAGGCTTAGGAAAGGGCTATGTCTAATGTGGAAGAACAGTTCCCCCCGAAGCTGCCCTGCAGACCTACTTCTCCTATCTGTCATTTATCCAGTTGTCATTAACATTTGGTCAGGGACTGTTTATGGCACAATGAAGATCTGAATAGCCACCTTCCACATGAAGAGCAAGCTTTCCTGAAAAGGAATTTTTCCAAAGAACTCAAAGAGTTTAGAACTGTGAGTAGGGTGAATTGTGGAGAGACACACCCTCATAGATGGTGGTCCTCCAAGAGCATTTTCCAGGCCAGGTTCCAGGGACCTCTCCCCTTCAGTGTGTGACAGTGTCATTCCTGGTGATTATGAAGGAACTGAAATATAGAGTCTCTCACTAGCTCTCACTGTGACTGCACACTTGGCCATGAGAAGTCCTGCACGTCTCTTCCTGCTTATATTGCTTTTTGCACTGAAGACAGAGACTACCTTTTTGGGCAGACTTGAGCCACCAGGAAGCATTCACCAGATGGCTTCTTCCTCTGAGCTGAACCTCTCTATGCTGCCATGAAAAGAGCTGCTTCCGGCCCAGGATTTGCCCGTGCCCAGAATCCCTGACTGAAGGCCTCTTGTTGGGCCAGGCCAGTAGCAAACAAGTCCCTTTGTGCACAAACACAGCCGAGCATTCTCAGCCCTTCAGCTGTGTTTGAGGAGTCTTTGTTGCTTCTTGGGGAAGAGGAGTTTCTATTCATTGAAGTACAGAGCGCAGAGCAGATGCTGTGTAGGTCGTGGGAAAAGCTTACGGAGGAAGCGAAGTAACTACATCATGGGTCAGGCAGAGTAGGTCCTGCAGGATCACTAGACCACATGAGAAGGGCATCTACATCTGAGATCACTGGGCCCAGCAAGCAACCTGCTGGCACTCACCTTTTTAGTTTGAGTGGCAAAAAGAGGGATGTGCACTGAGACCCCCCTGTGATAGCCGTGTCCATCTGAGCCTGTGTGTTAGAAAGTGTGGGATGGGAGTTCCCTGGTGGTGTAGTGGCTAAGGCTTCAGCACTGTCAACGCTGTGGCCTGGGTTCGTTTCCCAGCCAGGGAGCTACCCACATTAAAAAAAAAAAAATGCTGTATATTGTGATTCAATTTATATGAGACTATCAAAATGACAAAATTCTAGAGATGGAAAACAGATTAGTGGTCACTAGGGGCTAGAAGGGTGGGGGATGGGGGATGACTGTAAAGGGAGGTCTTCCTGCCTAAATCAAGGTGGAGGTTACTGGAATCTTGTGTGATAGAATTGCAGAGAACAAGGCGCACACCAAGAAACAAGTGCACGTAAGACTTCTGGTGTTGAATAAGGCCTGTGGACTGTGCAGTGTGGGTTTCCTGGTTTTGACATGGCACTGTAGTTACTTAATGTGCCACCAGGGAAGTTGGGGTGGAGGACTTCTCTGCATGGTTTTTGCAATGTGCTGTGTGTCTATAACTATGTCAAAATACTAAGGTTCAAAAACAAAACCCTAGGAGGCCTGCACCCTGTGGTCTGTGTGACCAGGCCTGAGAGTAAGGGGTTGGTTCTGTAGGGAGGTCAAGGTGACTTGTAAAGGCAGGGCTTTGAGTGTAGCTGCTCAGAGTGTTTCTGCTTGGAGCTCACTGACATGGTGTCTACCCTTGCCTTGCTGTTGTGTTTCTTCTGCACGTCCTGATCCTACTGTTTTTCAACATTTGTCTCTGTGTATATAACTTCAGATTTCTGTATTCACAACCTTGACCTGTGGAAGAAAGGCATTTCAGAAATGTGAGTGTTGAGCCTTGGCAGGTCTTTGTGACCAGCACTCTGGGATGAGTGGATGTCAGGTTTCCCTCCACCTCCACCCCTAAACATTAAGGAGGCCCCAAGGAAGGAAGCTGCCTCTGTCCAGGGCACCTCCCTCCAGCTGCCTTGTTTTTCTTTTCTTTTCTTCTTCTTTTTTTTAAATGTGGGTAGTTCCCTGGCTGGGAATTGTACCCAGGCCACAGAGTTGAGAGCGCTGTAGCCTAGCCACTACACCACCAGGGAACCCCCAAGGGATTTTTTAAAGTTAGGAAAAGATAGATTATGACATCTTTCTTTTTTAAACTTTGTTGGGACTTTTCAAACATCCCCACAAGCAGAAGTGTAGAGTGAGCACACATGTCCCAGGTCATCTTCAGTCTTGTCAGAAGTTCTGGCCAGCCCTAGTCCATGCACACCTCCCTCTCTGTTCCTCCTCCCTAGTGGCTTATTTTAAAGCCAGTGCAAAGTTCTGAATCTTACATGCTGGGAATCGTATATGCTCTGAGTGTATTTTTCTACATTCAGGGAAATATCACCATATCATATAACTTAAATTAAGTTCTTCATAGCATCTAATATCCAGTCAGGCTCAGATTTCCTCAGTTGCTTCATAAATGTGTTTTTGCTATTGCAGGTCTGGGCCACTGGGATGGTTTCTGGACTTGCTTTTAAATTCTCGTGTGAGAAACCTGGGGCAGAAAACCCAGGCCCTCAGACCAAGTCTTAGAGGTGACTGTGGCCCAAGGAAGTGCAGTGATGGAGAGGAGTGCCCTTGCTCCCAGGGTCTGCCCTGTTAGCAGTTCCCTCCAAGGGTGCTGTGTGGACTTGGAGGACGGCCCTGGACAGCAGAGCTCAGGTTCCCATCTGTCGTTCTGCCTCTGGAGAAGTAACACTGGCCAATTCTTGCTTTTGCGCTGATCTTGGTGAAAGCTGTCACGGAAGGACTGATCCTGGGTTCTTTCTCACTTACTCTGGTGGGAAATCTGTCCTGTGTCCTGAAAAGGGACCCCTTGGGGAAGACCACTGTACTGGGGACTTTTACCCTAAAGACTGCTATGTATCCCTCAGGAATGGGCACCACCGACCACGTCATTGTTCTGGCAGCCACCAACCGAGCTGACATTTTGGACAATGCTCTGCTGAGGCCAGGCCGACTGGACCGACATGTTTTCATCGACCTCCCCACGCTCCAGGTCAGTGCAGCCTGGGGCTGCCCTCCTTGGTCCATATGCAGCCACGCGTTCCTCTGGTGCTGGTCTGTGGCTTACCACTCTTCTCGTGGTTTTGCAGCTTGCTTTTTATTCACCCAAAGCAGTGGGGAGATAGGATTGCACAACACTTTACTGTTCCTCCCTGGGTTGTGTTTTTCCCTTTATCCTTAAGCATCTGGGATTAAATGGACTGGTCTCGGTTGAGTTTTGTAGCACATTTTTTTTGAGTGCCTCGGAATTCTCATCCTGACTGACTCAAGTCCTTGGTGCTGCATGTTTGCGGAGCATGAGCTATGCAGCTGCCCTGAAGGCAGATGGGAGCCCTGGTCATCACTTGGCTCCATTGGCCTCCTGTCTCAGGCCTTTCATTGGATGTCCACCTCCAATCGTCATGATTGGCCAGGCCTTCATGATTGCCCCTGAGGGAGAAGGAACCCAGTGTGTAGTGATAAGGATCATGTGTGTGTGTGGTGGGGACAGGCATGGGTAGGGACAGGGTTAGGAGGATAAACCTAACAGTTGGGTTAGGTGGTTGCTGTTCCTATAGGTACACACGCCTGGAGGTGCAGGGCTGTGGCTCACAGCACACCCAGAACTCATTCTGGGTTCTGCTGTCAAACTGCTGCTCTATCTGAGAACCAGAGTGAGACTCCCCTCTGACACTGCTTCTGGAGGAGTGGCTGTCCATCTTCCTGACTGTGTAGGAAACTTTTACATTAGGGTCTACAGCAAGCTTGTTCAACCTGTGGCCCAGAACAGCTTTAATGTGGCCCAACACAATTTCGTAAACTTTCTTAAAACATGAAAATTATGCACAGACCCTTTTTTAGCTCATGAGCTATGGTTAGTGTCAGTGTATTTTATGTGTGGCCCAAGACAGTTCTTCCAGTGTGGCCAGGGGAAGCCAAAAGGTTGTATGCTGCTGGTCTAGAACATACAGGATGTGCATGAATCAAAAGTTCTACAGAATAACCTCGCTTTGTGCCAAGTACTTTATTTTCTATTGTTTTCTTTTTTTCCTTTTCCTTTTGGAATGCTGCTTGCAGCTCTAACTTGGTTTCACAAACTGTGGTCATGACTGACAATGAAGAAACTCTGGCAAGAACCTCCCGAATGGCTCCTGTCTGTGGGTGGACATGCTGGCCCACATTTCTGTCCTCTTCCCCTATCTTTGGCAGGAAAGGCGGGAGATTTTTGAGCAGCACCTGAAGACCCTAAAGCTAACCCAGGCCAGCAGTTTCTACTCGCAGCGTCTGGCGGAGCTCACGCCAGGTTTCAGCGGTACGTGGACCAGTTCTTGCCAGTACTGGGGGCATAGCCACCCCTAGGTGCCCTCCACCCTCTGCCCTGGGCCTTGCGGGCAGCACAACCTGGGTGGGAGTGAGGTTGTACGTGCAGAGCAGGGTGCAGATAGGACTGCATGACACTTTACTTTTCCTCCCTGAGTGGTGGAAAAACCAACAGTAGTTCTGTTGGCTACATTCATGGGCAGTCCTGCCGATTCTGCCTTCAGGGACCACACATAGGCTCTTCATTTTCTTTCTAGCTCAGACCCACTGCTCCCACCAGGTGCTGCCATGGCTGGGCCGTGTCACTGCCCAGGTGCGTGTCTGCCCTCCCTCACTGTCTCAGTTTTAATTCCTAGAGACAGACATCATAAATCAAGATTTTTTTTTCTGTATCCCTCTCATTTCAAAGGGTAACGTAAACAAAATCTTTATTATTTCTTACTTTTGATTTTCTTAAATGTCCTTAACTATAATCTTGTGGATACTAGAGAGCCTTTAATTTCTTATTCATCAGTGTATGAATTATTAGGTAGAATAAAACACAAGATGGTACACAGAAGCATACTGGTTACAGTTGTGTGGTAAAGCAGTGGAGAAGGCAGAAAGATTGAAAGAGGTTGGAGTGGATGTGAAGAGGTGGTTCTGTGGGTCTGTTGTATGAAATGGCTTCAGTCCAGTAGAGCCTGGCCCTCACCAGGCCTCCTCTGCCTGCACCACTCCCTGTGACCCCTCTTCATCTGCTTGTGGGCCTCTCCTTCCCTCCCCTCCTCTCAAGCCCTAAGGGAGCAGAGCGAAAACCCCTCTGCTCCCCTGTTGTACTGACAGGTGCTGACATCGCCAACATATGTAACGAGGCTGCACTGCATGCTGCACGGGAAGGGCACACGTCCGTCCACACGTTCAACTTCGAGTACGCCGTGGAGCGTGTCATTGCGGGTATGAGGCACAATCCCCAGAAGTGCCCTCAGGGAGGATGAGGTCAAGGGAGTAGGTCAGGCTTAGTTAGACACTGCATGGTGGACCCAATCTACAAGGACATAATGGATGAGAGGTAAATACATAAAGTATTTCTTTTTTAGAAGTCAGGGCTTTACAATGTGACTTCACTTTTCCATAGTTTAAAACACTGCAAATTTGTATTTGAAGAGCAGACACATGCTTCAAACAGAAATATAAAAGGATCTTGCAAACCCCAAAGTGAGTGGCACTCGGCCCATCAGCCATCTTGCAGTGCCTGAGAACCAACTGCAGATGACAGGCCACTGTGCATGTCGTTAGGGGTCCACAATGCCGCTGCCCAGTGACAAGGGCTGTGCTCTGCTGGTCAGCTCCATCCCTGCTGAAACTCATATGCTCTCCTCAGGGTAGGACTAGGAGAGGTGTTTGGGCAGTGGAGGGCTGGGTTGCTTCTGGCACTGCTTAAGCATTGCTGCTCCAAGTGGAGTCTGTGGACTTCTATGAGGAGAGCAAGACTAAAACTGAGACAAAGCATCTAGAAGCTTCCATAGCTTTATGTAATAACACCCAGACATGAGCAGTACATGTTGTCCTTGAAAGGGTTCAGAATAAAAGTATTAATTACACCAAGACACTGAAAACTTAAAAAAAAAAAAGGGGAACTGGTCCTCCCTATAGATGTTGGAAGAACACAGGCCATGTGGATAACAGGTAGTGAGCTCTGCCTGTAGGTAATGAGCCCTCTGTTGTAAGCTGTCCCTACGAGAAATACATTGCCATCACCCTCAGTTTGAGTTACAATCTAGACAAATGCCATCAAGTTTCCAGGCTGTAGCTTGGGAAAGAAGTGACAGAAAGGACTAAAGTTGCTGTTTCTTACTATAAATTTGGTTTTTATAAGCCATTTATTTGTACATAGAAATCGATACGGTTACAGGAATAAGTGTCAAAGCGGGAAAAACTGAAGAAAATACTAACAGAACATTGTCCCCCTGTATGCAGAGCTCAGAACAAGGTGAGGGCTCCTGTCCTTGTTCCAGGGTGGACTGCCTGACCTGGAACACGTTTGTGTTCAGGTAAAGCCCATCTCGTGAGGCTGTAATCTCATGTTTAGATGCTCACATAAGCAGCTCTGGTTGAAATGATTCATCTGCCACAGCCAAAGTTAGAATTTATAACTTTATGGTGAATGGTGGTAGATGATCCTAGTAGCATGATATAGTAAATGCCCTGAATATAGAACTTATTCAAGTTGCAGAAAATGAATATTTAAGGATGTCTGGGACAGTGAATGAAACCTCAATGGTAATTTGAACAGGGGAGATGAAAAAGATAAAGTCACTAATGTGGTTAACTACTAAGGGTCAAAGAGAATTATAGAGTCACAGGGGCTATAGCTACCCCTGCCAACAACAGAGCTTGGAGTGGGCCCTGTCCTAATCCTGTCCACCCTGCAGCCCCATGCACAAAGCCTGCACAAGCATTTTGGATTTATTCCACCATATGGGAGCCAAACATGGTCTTTTCCAACACCTCTCCTACCTAATGTTTCCCTTTGAATTGAAGTAAGAGTGAAGAATAGTTGTGGGTGTCAGGTTGGGGCAGTGACACAGGAGTTGAACATCCTTGCTTTGATGACACAGGGTAAAAATGTTGCCAGGCTGATTAAGGAAGGTTCCTATACGCTTACACAGGATTATCAGTGCACCTGAACTCAGAGTCCTGGGTGTTCTTTCAGGGACAGCCAAAAAGAGCAAGATCCTCTCAAAGGAAGAGCAGAAGGTGGTTGCGTTTCATGAGTCAGGCCATGCTTTGGTCGGTTGGCTGCTGGAGCACACCGAGGCTGTGATGAAGGTATGGTGTCACAGGGCATGAGTTGGGGAGGAACAGGGGTCTTGGAGTGGGAGGCTCCAAATGGCCCTTGAGCAAAGCTGATTTTGGCAGCACCATGTGTTTGGGCTTGGTGAAGAGAGAGCGCAGTCTGAGGTGGACCTGGGAAGAGGTGGGAGGTGACTATGCAGGATCTCTTGTCTGGGAAGTGTAGGGCAGGATGAGGTCTTAACATCTAAACTAGTAGGGGAGCACTTATGCGCATGACCATTGGAAAGCCACATAACTATTTGGGGTCTTGTTTCCCCATCTACAGTCAGTCTTGGAATTAAGAATTTCCAAGTTTTACTGTCAGCCCTAAAATAGGTTCATCTAATGATTTCTAAGCTTAAAAAGTAAGACATTTGTGAGCTTGATGAAAATTTATTTGTATCATATGGTAATATCATGGCTCCCCCAATGGTGGATTCATGACCAGATGCTTGAATGACCATTAAGAAAAATATTTGGGATGTAAGTTCCAGTCTGTACAGATGAGGGTATGGACTGAATTGTACCCTCCTTATAGACCAGAGCTAGTGGAGCCACTGGGAGCCTGTGCAGGTGGTTTGGTTCCACCAGCTGGGAAGGGGCTGCACTGCAGTTTCCTAAGACCCAAACATGGGAACGGTGTAGCATTCCCCAGCCTGGTATTTTAGTGTTTAATGTCAATTAGTGGTGTTAAATTGTAGCAAAGTAGATTGTTAATCTGGTTATGTTTGATCATACCCAGACCAGTTCCTTTTATATGCTCATCAGAGGGCTAAAGTCTAGTATTTTGTGAGAGAGACAAGTGGATGCAGCAGTCACTGAAGTGTTTGGGGCCAGGCCCAGGGCAGTCAGGTGGGACAGTCACCTAGCGTATGATATTTATGGGATACTAAAAATTTCAGTAATCAAGATATTAATCAGTATTTTAATGCAGTATCAAAAAAAAAACAGTTAATGCAAAACAATCCACAATAAAGATATTTTGCTTCATTTGTGGCTAAAAGTCATAATGAGAAAACCTTTTTCCCGAAGCCTGTACTCTGCTAGGGAAAAATGCTGACATTCCTATTGCTGTTTGGTTGTCATTTCCAGCCTTTACAGCTGTAGTTTACTTTCATGTTGGATTTTAAGTTTCCTCTTCTGATTCTCAGGGCACTGTAAAGTGGTCCTCCTGCTCCCATAATCCTCAGAAATAGCAGCTGTGGTCTGAGTGTCCTTGTTGCTCAAGCAGAAGGCTTTGTCTCGCTGGAGCTGTGCACAGACTTGCTGTCGGGCTGTGGGGGGAGGCGAAGACAAGGATAGTCTCTATGCCCCTAGCCTCCTGGTCAGGGTTCCTGAAGCAGAGGTGGCGATGAGAGTGGGCCAGGGTGGGGCGGGATCCCTGCACCTCCTGGTCAGCTCGCCTAAGAGGCCCTGTCTTTGTTGTTCTTTACTTCTTACATAGGTAGTGACGTGCAAGGAGCACACACTCACAGTGCGTGAGCTGGTTTCCTTTAATGATAGGGTCCTCTTGTTATAAAAATGGTGATAGTGCAGATTTGCTCAACTGCTTTGGAACCCTCTGATTAAAGATCTTACATTGCCCCACCTTCTTTAAAGCTTGCATCCTGCCTGCTAACTTGGGCCACCTGATGTTCTGCAGGTCTCTATCGCGCCTCGGACAAATGCTGCGCTGGGCTTTGCTCAGATGCTCCCAAGAGATCAGCATCTCTTCACCAAAGAACAGCTGTTTGAGCGGATGTGCATGGCCCTGGGTGGCCGTGTGTCGGAGGCCATCTCCTTCAACAGGGTCACTTCTGGTGAGGAGCTGGCCCTGCAGGGTCTACAGTTCTCATAGTGCTTTTATATCCATTATTCCTTCTGCATGGGGTTTGTGGGGGTGCATCTGATGGAAGGGTTTGAACAGTAGGATGCAAATATACTTTGAGTTTCATTAAGTGTTTTTAAAAAGATGAGCTATGGTCAAAGATTTGGAACTAAGCAAGACTTTTAAAATAATTGTTATAAAAATTTACATACTCAGACTATAAACACATTTAATTGGTTAATTATTGGTGATTCAAGCAACTTCACTGTTCTCAAGCTGTTTTTCCCTGGTATGTCCAGAGAGCAGGTGGAATATGTTCCCTGCTCAGTCGCTGTGACATTGGGGTTACCTGTTGACAGGTGTGCCCTGTGCACACCTGGACTTGTGCTGGAAAACTGCCAGTGAAGAAAAAGCCAATATGTACCCCAAGTAATTATTTTTTAAACGAAAGAGCATTTCCTAAAAGTTTCCAGACTCTTTCAAGGAATAACAGAATACATTGTCCCCTGAGAACTCTGTATCTGGCGCCAGGCCCAGGTGTGTGCCAGTGGGTGCCCTGACTCAGCATCACCAGCAAAAACCCTTTCCTTGATCCCACACTTCAGGGGCGCAGGATGATCTGAGGAAGGTCACTCGCATTGCCTACTCCATGGTGAAGCAGTTTGGGATGGCACCGAGCATCGGGCCCGTCTCCTTCCCTGAGGTGCAGGAGGGCCTTGCAGGCATCGGACGGCGCCCCTTCAGCCAGGGCCTCCAGCAGATGATGGACCACGTGAGTGCACAGCCCTCACTGCCACACTTTGTGGCATCCTCTGCTCCATCCCTCACCCGTGGGAGCAGGGAGCAAGTCTCCTGTGCTGGGACTGTGCTGTCTGCCATGTATGGACCGAAGCTCCGTACTTGGAGGAGGCTCCCCACTGCACTGAGCTGAACCCTCGTGTGCCCATTTCATGGCTGTTCCTTCTGACCTCTGCTGTCACTCTAACCTGCTGAGTGTGTGTTCTTGGATGAGGACCTGTGTGGCTCCTAATGAAACTGAGATGATGGGAAACTGGGAAGAATATCAAGTAAATGCACCAAAAGACAGAGCCAATGCTAGTGATCCTGGCAGGTAGCAAGGGTGCCCTGCATTGTCCATGGGATCCAGGCCCAGGGCAGTGTTTGGCCTGTTTTGTGGCAGCTCTAGTTGGCCTCATGGGCAGGGGGTGGGTTGGGGTGAGAAACTGGGCAGCTAAACGGTCCTGGTCATTGTGAGAGACAGAAGGCTGTGATTCTGAACCTGTGGTTCTTTCATGTACTTTGGTAGCAGAACCAGGCCTACGGATGATGCTGTGACTAGTGGTCAGCTGTGCTCATTACAGAGCTCTCCCCTTCCATTTGCAGGAAGCTCGACTGCTGGTGGCTAAGGCGTACAGGCACACCGAGAAGGTGCTGCAGGACAACGTGGACAAGCTGCAGGCGGTGAGACCTGGTGCTCTCTTACCTCCACCTGTTCCCTCCGGGGGAGGGGGAGGGGGAAGGGGAGAGGGGGAGAGGGAGAGACAGAGACAGTGTGTGTGTGTCGGGGTGGGGGGGGTATTCACCATCACTATACTGTGCTGACATAGCTGGTCACCCTTCTATGGTATATTTCAAATATACACAGAAGCAATACATATTCCACCCAGCTCAACTGAAATCTGATACTTTTTGTACTGCTTTTAGCATTTTATTATGGACATATCAAGCCAAGTCCTTCAAAGTAGATAGAAGAACATAAACCCTCATGTGCCCATTAGGGAGCATCAGTAATTAAGAGTGTTTGGGCAATTGTCTTTACTCTTTTTCCAATTCAAACTTTTCTGAAAATTTTAAAATAAATTAAGTTTAGAATCATTTTAGATTTATAGAAAAGTTGCAGATATAATAGAGTTCCCTTATACCCCACACCCAGTTTTTTCTGTTAACATCTTCCACTAATGTTGCATTTTTCACAACCCAGTGAACCAATATTGATATATTAACTAAATTTCCTTAGCTTTCCCTAATGTTCTTTTCCTGACCCTTTCCCTGACACACATTACATTTAGTCATCACACTTCCTTAGGCTCTTTTTGGCTGGATCAATTTCTTACTTTTCTTTTTTTTTTTTTTTTTAGTATGTGGGTAGCTTCTTGACTGGGAATCGAACCCAGGCCGCAGCGCTGACAGCGCCAGCGCCAAAGCCTTAAGCCACTACACCACCAGGGAACTCCAATTTCTTACTTTTCTGTTAATGAGCAGCCATGGCAGTGCTGGGAGGACAGGTCTCATAATAAGACTAGTGTTGGGTTTGGGGATTACCTCTTAACCCCAGAGGTAAAGTTACTATGTCCCTAGTAGAGGTGGGCAGCTCTTGGTGGATAAGCCAATGTTCAAATTAACATGAGGCTTTGCCAGATTGGAAGTTGTGTGTGTTGGGTCCCCCAAGTGTCACCACAGACCAATAGTACCAGCCTCCCCAGGAGGCTGAGCCAGAAGCTGCTGTTAACAAGGTCCCTAGTATCACGTGTGCATTGTTGTGCCACTCAGCAGGAATCAGGCTCCCTGTGGTGAGCCAAGGATGCTCTGCTTCAGTTTGCACTGTGATTAGCTCACACCATCAGTGGGGTACAGGGCTTAGCAATATACGAGGGCTGTCCAGAAAGTGTACAGCCATGTATTACAATATGAAAAAGAGATATTTATGGCTGGATTTTTTTCCCAGAGGAAGTGGTTTGCCCAGTTTGGGGGTGACAGAAACCAGTTTGAATGGCTGTGGCAACGTTCCTTGTAGTGGGCACTGAGCAGCAGCAATGGGCTGTTGATGTAGAACACTGACAGGATTCGTTTAGCACGTTATCCACAACCATACCTATAGAGGCAGGGGCTCCCTTCCAAAACTGTGAGGTCCCTCAGCTCTTGCGCCTCAGCACGAGCATCCCTCTCCCCAAGTTCCAGCGAGGAGGTTCTGCATTTTAGCCCCCCGCCCCCATACAGACACACATACCTTGTTTGGTAAAGTAAATCGAAGTTGCCCCGACTAAACAGCAATTTGGAAGGGAAGCAGAAAATTAATGAGGCTGCAGCTGGGAAATCATCTTCAGGTTCAGACAGGGAGTGATTCTTTGCTTGAGCTGCCTGCCTGTGCTGCTTCCCTGGGAAAGTGGCCTGTCCAGGGACATCCTGCTCACAGACACCCCTTTCTGAGAGTCTGGGGCCCCCCTCCTTCTCGGTGCTCTGCTCTCAAAAGGCTCTTGTCTGTGTCCTTGTCCTCCAGGGCTCACACACTGCCCCTTGTTCTTCCTAGCTGGCGAACGCCCTACTGGAAAAGGAAGTGATAAACTACGAGGACATCGAGGCCCTCATCGGCCCACCGCCTCACGGGCCTAAGAAGATGATCGCACCTCTGAGGTGGAGCGATGCTGATAAGCAAGACGCTGGGGAGGAGGAGGCATCTCAGCAGCGACCACTTCAAGGGGAAGAGCCATCTTGGCCCAAATAGCTGCACCTCATTAATGGTGCCTGTGAGGACTCAGGAAGTGAACTCCTTACTTAGCTGTCCCTCAAGTTTCTTTTCACCTGAGACTTGTACTTCCTCTGGGCCCTCACTGGTTCCTGCTGAAAGGATTCTGAGATCTGTTGGTTTCTCTACCTGTGATTAATAAAGTCTTTGCAGAGATGATTTAGTTTTGCATTTGTAGATCTTTCCCCCATGGGGAGGGTTATCAGTGCTTGTTGCAAGTATACATGGAGGAGTTCCCAGGTTTATGACACTCATTTTCTGAGTGTTGGGTGGATCCAGGGGTGTAGCCATCAGGCTCTGCACAACCTGTTCATGCCGGGGCTTGTGTACGGGCTTTCCCCAGCTTCTGTAACTTCACTGGCATGCTAACAGGTTCCTGATGAAAGGATCCTCTGAGCCAATGTTCTCAGCAATGGGGTTATAGTGTTGGAGACAAGCACTGGGCTCTAGAGGATTAAAACACCGCCACCTACTGCCATTGGGACGGGTGCATTCAAGACCTCTACTCATTGGTCTGGTGGCATTGTGTGGGTGACACCTGAGGACTGCTATGATACTTTAGGATGGAGAATCTGTCTTTGTACCACATGACCAGTTCTAACCAGAGGGGCTATTGGATTTGTTCTGGATCACAGTATTGTGTGTTTGCAGATATAATTTCAGCTATGCGACAACCAACTGAAGGGCCCTTTTTGTAGGAATCTGGGATAAAGGGCCCAGGACACCCCATCACAGCAAGACGGGTGGAGTGCACTGACCCCCTGTCCCTGGAAGTGTACTGCATGCACTCAAGTGCTCCTGCCTGTTGCCTCTTGTCACGTCCACCCTCCCTGTTTAGTGGTGTTTGGAGCCAAGGATTATTGGTATTTCCTGACAAAATGGTGGTTCTGTCACTGCTCTCACACTCAGTGCCCTGAGAAAATGCCTGCTGAGCTATACATGGGCAGGTTCAAGTGTGGTTACATACCTGCGGGTGGGCAGCTCTGGCATTCTGTGAGGACACTTGGATTTGCCCCAGTTCCCCAAATTCATTTCCAAAGACCAGTATATAGTTAGGAGGGTTCTGGCTAGTGTCTTTGCCCAAGGGCAGTATCCTCTGTAATTTCTTTAATTAATTAATTAATTATGTGGGTAGCTCCCTGGCTGGGAATCGAACCCAGGCCGCAGCGTTGACAGCGCGGAAGCCTTAGCCATTGCACCACCAGGGAACTCCCTCCTCTGTAATTTCTAATGGTGGATATGGCCAAGCTCATCTTCCTTGTACGTTACCCATTAAAATGGCCCATGTCTGTTTATCCTTTGGAAAATCATTTGCTGAGCACCAGAAGATGGTTAGCCAGGAATAGGATGGAAATAGCATGAAAGGGGCTGCCTTGCTATAGTGAGGAAGGTTGCAGCCAACTTCCCAGCACTCACTGTTTGGCCCCCGGATTGGTCATACATTATGTCACTTCCCTGTCAAGCGACACATTTCACTTGAAAAGAGTGTCAGGAGTTATATCCTCTGCTATCTTGTGCATAGATGATGCTCATAATTCTTGTAAGAGGGTCCTAGAAGTGAAGAGGTTTCAATAATAGCACACGGTCCCTAGCGGAGCCAGACCAAACCAGGCCACCTGTGTGCTTAATGCTGGGACTGAAACTGACCCCCTGCCCTGCAGAGCTAGTACAGCATGGCCTGGTCATAACTCCTGGAACTATCTCTGTCTGAGTTAGGTGTGTGAAAGCTCCTGCGATTACCACACGTTCCTTAAGTAAACATGTATCTTTAACACAGAGAGCATCAGAAGATCATTAAGGAATAAGAAAAAAGTTAACTTACACTTCTTACATCATACTACAAATTACTCTTCATTCTGATCTATACTCATATATAAACATGATTTTTTGTTTTGCTTTTTAAAAAATGTATTTTTATTAAGGTATAATTGATATACATTGTATTAGTTCCAGGTGTACAATGTAATGATTCTGTATTTGTATGCGAGGGCTGTCTGGAAAAAATTCCAACCATAAATGCCTCTGATTTTTCATATTACATGGCTGGATACTTTCTGGACAGCCCTCTTACATATTGCAAAATGATTAGGACAGTAAGTGTTAATCCTTCACCACACACAGTTACAAAATTTTTTTTCTTGTGATGGGAACCTTTAAGACCTACTCTTTTAGTAACTTTAAAACAAAACATTTATGATCATGACAATGTACTTCCAGTTGTCTTTCACTGACATGTTTTTCATGTTATAGGAACCTTTGAGTTAGCCTGTATCTGATTTATATGTAGACCATGATTTTGGAAAGTTGAGAGGCTGGATGGTTATGAGTTCTGTGATGAAACAGTATTAACATCATCCTGTGCTTGTTATTAGGGTACTGCTTTTCCTAATTTAACCATTAGCCCATATTTATGACAAAATTACATGCTAACTTTTTGCAAAATGTTACAGGGACATGACTCCCCCTACCCCCCCTACCCCAAATCACTGTAAAATCACTTTACTATAATCTTAAAATATCAAGACTATCTGAAAGGGATCCAGAAGCTATTGTTGATTGTCTTAGGTTGGATTTCTTTGAAGCTGATGCTCAAAACATCAGATGGAGGCAGGTGCAAATGGGAAATAAGCAGGCACTGCCATGAGTAATTGGGGCTCAGTCTTGCAAAGAAATTCTGGGTGTGCAGAGCATACGGCCACACCTCCAGTGGCACTGCTCCAAGAATGCCTGACCTCTTTACTTCAGCGCTGCTTCTGGGACATTAGCTAGCCCTTTCAGGTTTAAGCCCAGGACAAAAGCCCTTCAGCAGAGCTGTGGCTGTGGAGCTTCTGTGCCAAAGGACAGAGGCTGTCCCCATAGCTAAAGATTTTTAAAACTCTTGAGTCAACTAAATCTATGTATCAGAACTCCTCCATGATAGTTCATAACAGTTCACTTCTCTAAGTTTCCCCAATAGGAAAGTTGGCCATATTTTCAACAAACTTTTCATATCAGAACTTTGTTATTTTCACTATTCTACATAATTTTAAAATGAAGTAAGGTATAGAGTATTCAAGCATGAAAAATTGGATTCCATGTCTGGCTTGGTTGTGTGCAACAGACCAAAGTCCCCAAATTACAACTTTACCTTCTTACCACTAACTGGTTCTGAGCAGGGTTTCTAATTTCAGACTTCTAACCCCTACCCAGTGACCCAGGACAGCCTCTTGACCACAAGCAAGTGGAACTCAGGTGAAGGTACTAGGGTTAGGGAAGATGGAGCTACATGAGTCTGTGGGTCTGTCCAGAAAGAAGTTGGGGATGGGGACAGGAATGTTTGAGATTAGAAAGAGTAAAGTATGGTGATCCAAAGTGGGATCACTGAAAGGGGTCTGAGAAATTGTCAGAAAAGCAAGGCTAGGAGTTCCCTGATGGTGTAGTGGCTTAAGGCTTCGGCGCTGGCGCTGTCAGCGCTGCGGCCTGGGTTCGATTTCCGGTCAGGGAGCTACCCACATTCCAAAAAGAAAAAAAAAAAAAAAGAAAAGCAAGGCTGCTATTGCGCTTGCTTGATAACTGAGTACATATCTATTAAATGGCAGAGTCAGGGTTTGAACTTCCCAGTAGGTTCATTGCACTTGTCTTAAAAGGCTGTGTGCCTCATCTGTTACACATGTTCTGTTCCCCTGAACATATCTTGTAATTCCTGAGTCCCAACCTGATTTTTCCAATACCCAACGGTGTCTCAATAGGACAGAAAACTTTATCAGCAATTTATTTACTCAGTGCAGGACACAGGCCTCCAAATTTTGTCATTACATTATTAAAACGTTGATTAAGTTTTGCTAGGAGGAAGCTTGGTGATTGCTGTGAAGCTGGGAAAGAAAGAGGGTTACCAGGATGCAACTGCTTACAAATAGGAGTATGGTGTTGGCCAGTTCCCAGACTCGTCCTGGAGAACAGGAGACACGCAGGGCACTAGTTATATATGTATGCCTGATTAGTTAATGTTTTTTATAATGCTCGCTTCTGTGAAAGAGGCAGTATACACAGCAGATAGTGTGACATGTACAATCCATCAAGTGGATTCTTAGTAACACGATTTACTACCGTGAGAAGTTATCTGATCTCTTCACCGAGCAGAGATGGTTGTGTGAAAATGCATGTGAAATACAGGATACCCTGCTTACAGCAACCACTCAGTGTAGTCTAAAGAAAGAAGCACAAATGCTCCAAATGGGAGAAAACAAAGACTGGGACACAGACGACGACGCAGGTGTTGGGGAAACATACCGAGTCCCATGACGTGCGGAAGCTGAAAAGGCTCGGCACTGCCGGAATTAGCTGAAATCACTCCATCACTGCTCCCCCGCAACCTGAGACGCTCCAAGAACCGAGATGCAGGGCGCGACGAAATGCACCATACCCCACCCCCAGGGGCCGTGAGGGCGGCTGGGAGTAGAAATATGTCACTTCCGTGACTCCC
>PVJL010010372.1:0-49941 GCA_004026885.1 Lyroderma lyra | reverse complement strand
AGAGGGAAAACTCAAATCCAGAAGAATCTAGAGGAGATCAATCAAATTGTTACAGGAATGCACACATTTTGCACAGTATTTCAATTGACTAGTGATCTGCATAACATTTATTACAGATTTTTCAGACAACACACATAATAAATATTATTATTATTAACAAATTAAATGTTTCTTAAATACTTGATCATCATTATCAATATTTAACTGTGTTACGAATATTGTAAAATTAAATCTCTGGTTCTTTCTTTTAGTGTAGTAATTTTTATCTCCTAAGTTATTACCTCATTTCCTCTATTTTACACTAAAGATATGCACTGAAATTTTAGTATTTAAAAACAGCTGTTTTAAAAACAAGGATTCCAATTTATAGAAATTGATTTAAAAGAGGTACACAAGTGGAAAAAGTTTGGGAACCACTATTATAGAGTTAAGCACTTGACCCACCAGTCCTACTTTTGAGTATTTACCAGAATGAATTGAAAATCTATGTTCGAAAAACTGGTATACAAATACATATAGCAGCTCTATTCATAATTGAAAAAAACTAGAAATAACTGAAATGTTCAATAGGTGAATGCATAAGCAAACAGTAGTACATTCATACAATGGAACATTTCTCAACAATCAAAGGGAATGAACTATTGATTCACTTAACAAGTTGTATAAGCCTCAAAGGCATGCTAAGTGAAAGAAGCCAGTCTCAAAGGTAGCATACTATATGATTCCATTACATGGCCTTCCCAAAAGACAAAACTAGAGTGTTGGAGAGATTAGTGGTTGCCAGAGGATAGTGTTGGTGGAAAGGTATGACTATAATGCCATAGATAAGTATATCACACCTTGGGAAGATCTTTAAAGATTTCATTACATAGTAGAAACAAGATTGTAGAGAAATACTACATTTAACAGTTTATCTACATTTAGGAAAAATAATGTAAACAACAATGCCATAATGTTCTATGTGGTTATCTGAGGTATGGGTTATCAGGTGATTTTTATAGTCTACTGTTGGTTTATCTGTATTTTCCAAATGTTCAACACTTGTAATAAGTGATTAGAATCTACTAAACTAGAGCAACTTTGTTCCCTGGTGGTGCTTCAGTAATGGTCTGCCTTTAGTCTGAGGGCAGAAAGTTGTAATTCACTCAGATTGAAGAGTGTATGCTGCTAGAGGTTTTAGTTCTAAAGCAGAACTTTCAAGATTCCCAGATCCTTTGGTAGGACAAGTGGTTGTGTCCTAGAGTAGTGGTCTTGTGGAACTTTAACTGTTACCTTTGACTGTATGATGATAAAATACTCTAAGCTGACATAAGACACAGAGAAGAACCAATGGCAGGAAGGAGAAAATAGGTTCCTGGATCAGCTAGGCACTATTAATAGAGTTAAAGGCAATCCACATAATAAGAAGATATTTGCAATACATATGTCCAACAAAGGATTTGTGTCCAATGTAAATAAAAAATTCTTTAACAAATAATTATAAATAACAAGACTGGAAAAGAGTAGAAACATGGACAAAAGATATAAGTAGGTATTTTTAAATGTCCAATAAATATATGAAAAATACTTAACTTCCTTACTCGCCAGGAGAATGCAAATTAAAACCTCAATGTGATACCACCACATACCCACCAGATTGGCTAGTTTGAACACAACAAAAAAACGACAGGTGTTTGTGAGAATGTGGAGCGCCAGAATTCTTATACTCTGATGGCGGGAGTATAAATTTGTACAAGCACTTTTGAAAACCACTTGGAAAATATGAACAAATGCATTCTGTATAATCTAGCATTTCTACTCCAAGATCTATATCTAACAGAAATACATGCATATGTTTAGTAATAGACATGTTCAAGAATATTCATAGCAGCACACTTTGTATTAGACAAAAACAGGAATCTTACCCAATTGCCCATGAAAAGTAGAATGAATAGGTAAATTGTATATAATCACATAATAGAATACTAAACAACATGAAGATAAAGGGACAGGATATAAATCACTATCACAAAAGATGACAAATGTATAAGAATACATATTGTCTGATTCTATTTCCATAAAGGTCAAAACCACGTAAAATTGTTGTTAGAAGTCTGAATAGTGGTTACTCTCAATGTGTAGTGACTGGAAGGAGGCCTGAGTAGGATTTTGGAGATGCTGGTAATAAGCTGTTTCTCAATCTGGAAACTACTTATAGAGATGAGCTCAACTTTTGAAAATTCATGGACTGTAATTTTAAGATTTGTGCTTATTTCTGTATGTCTGTTATGAAGCAATTAAAAAAATTTTTAACCTAAAGGAAAAGTAAGAGAATAAGGTGAAGTTTTATCTTCTCTTTGGAAAAAAAAAATTAAATATAATGACAACATAACTAAAAAAATAAAACACTAAGAGTTTTGATGAGTTAATATTTTGAAATTTGTATATATCAAAAGAAGTTTAATAAGAGAAATTGAGAAAATCTTTTCCAGAACATTGCAAATGTTTGTTTAATTAACAAAGATGTCATATAAATAGATTTTATTTACTAAAAATGTTATTCAAAGGTAATTAACAGATTATGAGGAAAGATGAAAGAAAAATAAGGAAAATATGAAAAAAGCTATACCTTATTGGCAAAGAAATTGAAATGAAATGAATTATTAGATAGTCTTTTGCTCACTAGATACAATGATTATCAAATGATAATTACTTTTAGTGGGGATGTAATGATATGACCTGTCTTACAACTCTATTATTAGCAGACAGGGAAAATGATATAACTCTTCTGGAAAGCAATCTGAGAAAATCTATCAAGAGTCTAGAGAATGTTCATGCCTTTGATACAACTAAATTTCTAGAAATCTAACCTAAAGTATAAGCACAAAAGCAGATAAACATATATAGGGAAATGACAACACTCTTTAAAATTTCTAAAAGAATTAGAAACAAAATATATTCCAACTGGAGAATGTTTGATAAATTATGGTATATCCAACAGATTTAGATATGCAAATATTAAAAATCATAGTTTATCAGAAAATTTTAGCAATATGGGGTAAATATGATACAGAATTATCAAAAAGAGTAGGACACACAACCATGTCAAATTGTAACTATGCATAATATATGTGTGGTTATATGTAATATGACATAATCATATATACACTGTATTACATATAGTGTGTGTGTGTGTGTGTGTGTGTATATATATATATATATATATATATATATATATATATATTATACCTATATGTACAATATACACTATATGTATACCCATGCATATATTTATACAGAGAGAGATTGAAAGAGGGAGAGAAAGAACAAAAAATGTTAACATCACCTACCATATTAGTCTGTTTGGGCTTCCATAACAGAATACCATAGACTTGGTAACTTGAACAACAGAATTTTATTTTCTCACCATTCTAGAGGTTAGAAGTCAGAAACCAAGGTGTCAGCAGGGTTGGTTTCTTCTGAGGCTTCTCTCCTTGGCTAGCACATGGCCACCTTCTTGTTGTGTCCTCACATGATCTTCCCTCTGTGCATATGAATCCCTGCTGTCTCTATGTGTCCAGAATTCTTCTAAGGACACCAGTCAGATTGCATTAGGGTACTCCTTAATGATCCCATTTAACCTTAACCATGTCTTTGAAGGTCCTGTCTCTGAATAATAGTTACATTATGAGATGGTTAGGACTTCCACATATGGATTTGGGGAGGACACAATTCAGTCCATAACAAGTAGATACAAAGTTTTCTATCAAATACAGCAGGGAGCACAGGAGCAATAGATACCAAATGTGAGAAGGCCCAGACAGGGCAGAGGGAGGAGTGAGTGCCTTGATCATCCCCTGAAGTTTGGTGTCACTATTAACACAAACAGAGGAAGGAAGGGGAAGGGTCCTTGAAGAATGGTCAAAGATCTAATCATCACTTCAATCACATAGATTTTTAATTTCCTACAAACATTTGCATAATCATGTCTATGTAAAACATATGTAGGAAGGGAAAAAAATTAAAATAGTTAGAATTTACTAAAACAGAGCAGCCGTTGCCCTCTGGTGGCTCATTCAATAATTGTCTGTTTTGGGGTGAGTAAATAATGACGTCCTTCACTCAGGCAGCAGAGCAGGTATTGCTGCAATCTTAATCCCAGGGCTCAAACTAAGGCTCACCATATCTCTGAGTACAAATAAGTGTTCTGAAATTCTGAATGTTTCCCTTCTGATCATGTGATAATATGCTCTCAGCTGCTGTAAGACAGAGAAACACCAACAGCAGGAATTGGAAAAGAGGTTCCAGGATTGCCTGGGCACTTATGGCAGGGCCTCTGCAATCAGAGGGCTAAAGAGGGCAGGTGATTGGATTTGGGGTGGGTGGCTCAGGGTCAGGGAAGAGGGGACCCACTGAAGTGAGAGTTCAGGGCAAAGTGGATTTAGTGACTCTCTGTGGGGGATCAATAAGAGGGTGAGCATGAAGAGCACTCGGGAGGAGTGAGAAAATGCAATGTAACCAGCATGAGGGCCAAAACAAACAGATTACAGGGAAGGTGCACAGTTCAGTTTTGGCCAGCAGCTACTTAATCAAGCCAGGTAACCAAAGCTTTCTTATAGACATTTTCCACCTCATCATGATATCAAGGACACCTCAAACTCCACATTCTTATGGCCCATGGTTTTCTCTTAAGGATCGATCCCCCAACAGGCCTTAGAACAGGGTGTTCAACCTTTTGGCTTCCCTTGGCCACATTGGAAGAAGAATTGCCTTGAGCCAAACATAAAATACACTAACACTAATGATAGCTGATGAGCTAAAAAATAATCACAGTAAAATCTATTAATGTTTTAAGAAATTTTACAAATGTGTGTTGGGCTGCATTCAAAGCCATCATGGGTTGCATGTGGCCCATGGGCTGTAGGTTGAAAAAGCTTGCCCTAGAATTTTCCATTAATAGAGGTTTCTTTTTCTGTTTTTTGTTTTGTTTTGTTTTAATGTGGGTGGTTCCCTGGTTGGGAATCGAACCCAGGCTGCAGAGTTGACAGTGCCGATGCCTAGCCACTACACCACCAGGGAACTCCCTAATAGAGGTTTCTCAGCTGACTTTTCATTATTCACTGAGTGTAACAAGATATGGGCAACATTGGGCCTGGGCCTGGGTCTGGGCTTGAGATTGGGACTACTTGTACCTTAGGATGCTTGGATAGTGAGGGTTTGACCAAGGAGAGAAATATAAGGGTGGAAATGGAAGAACTCATTGACATAAGAGCATTCATCCATGGCTTAGAGTTTAATGTCCTGGCAAAGACCCATAGAACCAGTACTAATATGCTGCTGGGATGGCTACATAAGGCTGTGGAAGAAAAACAATGGCCATAGTAAATGAAGTGACATGTCAGAACTAATAGATATTGTGGAAGGAGTCAGAAAGTTCAAAGTGTCATGGATGTAGCAATGTTAGAGTTACAATGTAAGCTCAGATGAACTACCACCTATGTTCCCTGGGAATGCTTAGAAGACATTCCTTCACCAGGAATGCACTGGTGAACAGGGACACCAGCTTCTTTAGGAAGATCAATAGTGGTTGATCTTCCATAGACCAGGATTGAGAGTAGGAGATGCTGTGATGGAACTGGGGCCCTCAGTATCAATGAAGATGATAGAATTTTGGTGTAGGAGAAAGCAATGATAATATTAAACTGACCTAGGTAAGAGTGAAGTAATTACTAGGCCAAGTTATGGGTTGAATCATGTCTCCCCCTTCCCCCAATTCATATGTTGAAGTCTTCATCCCTAGTAGCTCCAAATGTGACTGTATGTGGAGATAGAGTTTTAAAGAGATAATTAAGGTAAAATGAAGTCATATGGGAGGTCCCTAATCCAATATGTCTGGTGTCTTACAAGAAGAGGAGATAAGGTCACAGACAAATACACAGAATGAAGCCAGTCATCTATAAGCCAAAGGAGAAAGGCCTCAGGAGGAGCTAACTCTGCCAACAGCTTGATTTTGGACTTCTAGCCTCCAGAACTGTGAAAAAGTAAACTTCTATTGTTTAATCCCCCTGGTCTGCGGTACTTTGTTATGGTAGCCTGAGCAGACTAATACAGGACACAAGGCTGGGGTAGCAACCAGAATGGCTTGACATGCAGAAATTTGTCACAATGGTTAATAGGTGTATTCTTAGGGACAAGAGAAATGGGCAGTCAACTAGGGTGACAGTTGACTTGTATATTCCCTAGAAATGTATAGCTGGGGAACAAAAGCTAATGTCAGCCACTGCAATGAAAAAGCATGATCTTTAATCCAGTTTCCAATTTAAATTAGTTCACAGATCTAGAATCCAGCAATTGAAGGGAAGCTGGGTGCCCTTGGAAAAGAAATTCACAATGCCACTGAAAATATGTGTAATTAACATTCTCCTAGTGCTTTCCCAAAGATGCCAGCATCCATTTACCTTCAGTTATAAAAAGGGGATTGAAATAAGCTGGTCTTTCACCAAGGCCAGTATTCATAGGCAATGGAAGGCCAAGAAGCTCAAGATGGACACAGGACAGTAGTTTGTTGCTATGAACTAGATGTTTGTGTCCCACCCAAATTCATATGTTGAAGCCCCCCGCTCCTCAATGTGACAGTATCCAGAGGTAGGGCCTTTGGGAGGTAGTTAGGGTTAGATTAGCTTATGAGATTGGAGCCTCCATGATGGAATTAATAACCTTATGAAAAGAGGAAAAAACAAGATCCAGTCAGTCTCTCTCTCCTTTTTTTTCTTCCCCCCAAGAAAAGGCCATATGAGAACACAACCACGAAGAGAGCCCTCATCAAGAATTCAGTCATGCTGATCTTGGACTTCTAGCCTCCAGAACTTTGAGAAATAAATGTTTGTTGTTTAAGGCATCTAGTCTGTGGTATTTGTTGTCACAGCCTGAACTGACTAAGACATATATCAAAGTCAGAAAAGTCATCAGCAGTGAGCATCCAGAAGCCAGACAGTGCTCAGTAAAGTACTAAAGGAATCTAAAGATGACTGGGGACATCCTTGTCTTTTGGGGGACTGATAACAAAGGAAGACACATCCTTTTCTACTACTGATCTCTTGGTTCCCATCTATAGGAGAATCCTGGACTGTACAAACTTAAATGTTTACTCCCATTTGTATTCCTTCTGTTTTTACATGTTTTGAAATGATGCCATATTCTATGGTAACCCAACTAGCTAGAAGTATCATTATTTAATAAAACCACCTTGTTATTTTAAAATGCAAAGAGCTGAAGAAAACAGACCTCTCTAGCAATAAGAGGATTTGGATTGGCCAATATTCTCATAAAAGAAAAAGAGATTATATATAGTGGTTATACCCTTTTTATAAATTTGTATCAAGCTAATTAGGTTTTATTACATTTTTTAGCACCCATCTTTCAATACAGGAAATCTTCAGGCCTATTAAATCCTAATGAGACAATGTTAACATTGCTTTGGCAGTACCTGTGAAACTGGACTAGTTTAAAGGATGGTGTGGCTCCTGGTTCAAAATCTTCATAAATGGGAGTTCCCTGATGGTGTAGTGGCTTAAGGCTTCAGCGCTGGCACTGTCAGTGCTGCGGCCTGGGTTCGATTCCCAGTCAGGGAGCTACCCACATACCAAAAAGCAAAACAACAACAACAACAACAAAAAAAAAAACAAAACAAAAAACAAAAATCTTCATAAATGAATGCTGAGTATTTGCTGCTATTCATTATAAGAATGCTCTTAAGAAAGGAATTTTAGTACTAACATTAAAGGAATTCCTGTAAGTACTTTGGTAAGTCATAACCCATGCAGCAAGCACTTAGCAAAAAGTTTAGGGTAGAGATTACTTTCTCTTCCAGGGCTATAGTCACCATCTGTTTAAGATTATTGTCATCTACCATTGAGCAAAATTTCATTCTGTGCATAAATTGAATAATACATGATTTTTAAAACCTACCAACTCAATACTGAATTATGCCCTCATACTGAGGTGAAAGCTTGGTGGGAAGCATTTATGTTAGATTTCAGGGCAAGGCTGACTACAGTGGGACCATACAGACTTTGAGAATCTGAGAAGTGAGCTGGAGTCTTCCCATGAGGAAAAAGGACAGGCATTGAGGAACAGATACAGCTGTGGAATCCTAGGCAAGGAGGCTGCTTTAGGTTTGGGTATGTGCTAAGAGTGGGTTGAGGGGTTCCAACTTGAAGAGGGGTTCCAACAAGAAGCATATTGCCAGAGCAGGGAACGAACCAGAACCTCCGCAGGGTTATTCTGAGGAACAAAGCCTCTGCTATCTAAAGTGGGAGGAAGGTCAGCAAGTGGGAAGAATATAAGGACCTAATACTTAGAATCACAAAAAATAGGAAAAAGGGAAAAATATTTTTATGTACTTAACAGTATCTTATCATAAATCAGAGTTCTTAGTGTCTGGTGCATAGTGTTGAATAAAGAATAGCTGCTGTTACTGTTGTTGGCCAGTTTTGCTGCTTGTCTGTCAGCACTGTGACAGTCACAAAACTATGTATCTAGTCACCCCATCACTACCTTTCCTGTGATGTCTTGTTACCTGTGGCTGCTAGTGTAGCTACCACTAATGCCCACACAGATGAAGTTCCTATTTTTGTGGGCTTCTGACAAAGGGATGGCCTGCTTTAGCATTCCTACTCTGGGTCCCTGAAGGGTTAGAACTGAGTTGGAGGGGGTGAATCCCTCCATTGAGGACTGAATTACTGACCACTGAGGAAAGCTACCCAGGACCTTCCAGGAGATGGGACAGGTTGGTACTTTGGGCAATGTTGTCAACACTGCCTTTCCTGATGTTTTTGTGGAGTCATGACCTTACCCTGAGCCAGATTCACTTATTCTCATTCCCATAAGCCCTATACATGGCACAGAGGCTATGGTGGGATAGAGCAGGAGAAAGAGATTTGTTTTCTGCTGACTGCTGACTCAAGATGGCAGCTGATAAGGCCTCATTTATGGTGTATGCCCCCTGTTTTCATCAGAAACTTTTACATATTTTATTTAAATACTTCAAGCTCTTGAGACTTGACACTTTGGAAAAGGAGGCCTTGCCCAAGCTTTTCAACAGCAGTTAGAGAGTAAATGAGTGACCAACTTGGGCAGGGAAAGGGTTTCTAAAAGTCAGGAGTCAACTGGGGTCACTGATCATTTGAGATTCCAATGTAATTGGCTTAATCCCCTGTTCCACATCCACAGGAGCCCTAGCACATGTCTGACATTCTGAAGAGAAACTGATTTTCTCCTCATCACATACCTCTGGTTCCAAGTTCTTTATTGGTCTGAATTAGCTCAGCAAACAGGTATTTTCACTATTTCACCATCTTTGACACTGTTCCCCACACTGGAGATGATGGAGAGTAGAAATTATAAGCCCAGGCCCGGTTACACATTTTCATCACCTGGTGAGCCTTTATAATTCTCAATGCCAAAACTGCAACCCATGCTAATTACATGAGAACATCTGGGATGGGGGTAGGGGGCTGGAACCAAGGAATGGGTATTTTTTAAACTTCCCAGGTGCTATGTTGTGCAGCCAAAGTTGAGAAAGTGCTTTAGAAGTTCAGACAGATCTGAGTTTAGTCCTGGCTTTGTCCGTGGGCTGATGGACTTCAAATAAATTACCTAAGCTTTCTGAATCTCAATTTCTTCATCTCTAAAAGGGTTTGTATGAGGAGTCTATGAGTTAATCCCAATAAAGCATGGTGCCCGGCAGACAGTAAGCATCTAACAAATGGAAGCAATTAATGCATTTTTATGACAGTCTATTACTATTAGTTATGGTGGATAAAGGACAATTTAATGCCCTTAAACCACTAGCTCAGGAAACCAGTGCTCTGAATAGAGGAATAAGAGAAAATAATTCTAGCCAGAAATATTTACTGTGATTCTAACTCATGCTAAGCTTTGAGGACATGAAGAGATGATGTGATCTATGCCTCCCCAGAGACTCACAAATCTAGTTATGAGGAGAGTAGATGTGCAGACAAAAAAAGAGGTGACCTTAACTTATGATACAGACAATAAATAAATGCAGACTCTGTGCTGAAACAGCCAGAAGATCAATTATTAACTCCATTTCCAGACCTTCTTCCCTCTCTGAAGAATGGAGAGTGGGGCTGCAAATTCTTAGCTTCTAATCATGGCTTGGTTTTTCTGATGACTAGCCATCCCAGAGCCCTCCTGTAGTTGCTTCATTACAACAAAACATGCTCCTAATGCTCTTACCACTTAAGAATTTACAGGGGTTTTAGGAGCCCTGTGTCAGGGACTGGGGACAAAGACCAAAAAGATATTTCTTATCATAATTGACAATGAGAAAGAAAGAGAGAGAGAGAGGAGATGTGGGGAGGGAGGGAGAGAGGGAGAGAGGGAGAGAGAGAGAGAGAGAGAGAGAGAGAGAATGACAATGAGAATGAGAATGAATAAGGAATTGCCTCACAATGATGGCTGATAAGTCCCAAGATCTGCAAAGTGAGTTGGAAAGTTGGAGACCCATAAGAGCTGATGGTTTAGTTCTAGTCGGAGTACGAAGGCCAGAGAACCAGGAGAACCAATTATATAGTTCCAGTCCAAAGGCCAGCAGGTTTGTGACAGAGGAACAGAGGATAGTTCAGTTTGAGTATGAAGGCAGGAAAAAGCCAATGTTCCAATTTGAAGGCCTTCAGGTAGGACAAATTCTCTCTTACTTGGGATGGGTCATCAGTTTTGTTCTATTCAGGCCTTCATCTGACTGGATTAGGACCACGCATATTAGGGAAGGCAAACTGCTTTACTGAGTCTACCAATTTAAATATTAATCCATCTGAAAACATCCTCACAGAAATACTCAGAATAGTATTTGACCGAATATCTGGGCACCCTGTGGCCCAGTAAAGTTGACACATAATGTTAACCATTACACAGTGACTAAAAATAGTTGAATTTAGTTTGAGTGCTCATCATCACCTCTCATTTGGATAATTGAAATAGTCTTCTAAATGGTCTCTAGGTTTCTCCAATGTCCATTGTGCAGTCAAAATGATCTTTCAAAACCACAGGTCTAAACATGACATTCCCTTGCTAAAATAAAAAAAACAAACAAGCAAACATTGTCAACAAGACAAGGAACAACAAGTGTTGGAGAAGTTGTGGAGGAAAAGGAACCCTCATACACTGCTGGTGGGAATGCAAACTTGTACAACTACTATGGAGGACAGTATGGAGGTTCCTCAAAAAATTAAGAATAGAGTTATCATATGATTCAGTAATTTCCCTTCTGGGGATCTACTAAAAGAAACCTAAAAACATTTATCTGTAAAGATATATGTACCCCTACATTCACTGCAGCATTATTCACAATGACTAAGACATGGAAACAACCAAAGTGCCCTGCGACAGATGACTGGATAAAGAAGCTGTGGTACATATACACAATGGAATATTACTCAGCTATGAGAAAAGATGAAATGGGGCCATTTACAACAACATGGATGGATCTTGACGATATCATGCTAACTAAGCAAAGTTATGTCAGATGGAAAAAGTCGAGAACCATATGATTTCAGTCATATGTGGGATATAAAACTGAAAGCAACAAATGGACAAAACAAATAAAAATTCATAGAAACAACAGTTTGGTGGTTACCTGAGGAAAAGAGGGATGGGGAGGAGGTAGAAAAGGGTAAAGGGGTTCTAATATATGGTGATGAAAGGAGATTTCACTTTGGGTGGTGAACACACAGTACAACATACATATGATATACTACAGAATTGTATACTTGAAACCTATATAGTGTTATTAACCGATGTCACCCCAATAAATTGAATTAAAAAAAACTTCAATAACTCCTTACTTTCTTCAAGATAAGATAACTTGGCACCAAGGCTCTCCATAATCTAGTCCCTGACCATTTGTCATTCAATCATGAAATAAACACTTCATGAGCACCTATTCTGTGCCAGATACTGTTTTAGGTTCTAAAGCCACAATAGTGTATGAGGTATGTCCTCACCCTCAAAAAGCTCAAAGTTTTGAAAATGACGGGTATAGAGAGCAGGATAGGTTGAGGGATGGACATTGGAGAAGACCAGCTGGGACAGAAGGTCCCTTCCAGTTTCCTATGTTTAAGCAGCAGCATTTGTAACCAGAGCTCACACCAGGAACCGCTTTCTTAACAAAGTAGAAAATTTACCTTGGGTGAGCCTAAGGAATGAATATTGAGACAAGGGAGAGAGTAGAAGAGAGCCTAGGATTTTACCTCTTACCTCCACAGCATATGAAGAGGGAAAATAGGAAGCACCACCCAGGCAGGGGTAAAATACACTAAGAATAAAGCCCTCCTTGCATTGGCAGTGGGGGTGTTGGAAGGATGACCTGAGTTGGCTTCTTTGCCCACTACCCAAAGGGAAGCCTGTTTATTGTGGGACCATCTATTTATACAGAGGCTGCAGTCAGATAGTACTTTCAAGGAAGATGATTTGGAGGTAAATAGTTTTTTACAAAGGCAAAGCCATTTCTCTAACTCATCAAAATCTTTCAGTCATAAATAAATGGTAAATCAAAGAACACTGAATATTTGAAGAAAACAGCAACATAAAAGAAGTCCAAGATGAACAAAGCAATATTTGATCCTGAAGGAAGCAGATCAAAGGATCAAAAATGATCTTTAAAAAGTTTTCTTATTTAGTACCCCAAGAAAGATTAGAAAATATATTTACATATATAAAATCAGAAAAGCAATCAGAAAATGAGAAATTTCTTAGATAAACAAAGATATGATTTAGAAAGTACAATGAATGTGAAAGAGACAGCATAAGAGCTAAATTGGATTCCCAGGAAGATACAGAAAGTATGAAATAGATTTCATCTGTAACATCAAGTTCATAAAAGAGAAAAATGTTTTCAAAGCAGTTTCCACAACCATTCATAAAATTCCTGCTTTTGCACTCAGTGTTGATGGGTGCTTGCAGTTAGTCTTTAAGCTTACAACTGTGGGAGTTCCCTGGTGGTGTAGTGGCTTAAGGCTTCGGTGCTGACACTGTCAATGCTGTGGCCTGGGTTCAATTCCCAGCCATAGAACTATCCACATATCAAAAAAAAAATGCTTACAACTTGTTCCATATTTGGTGGCACAAACATATCAGTATGATAAACATCATCCCTCAAATCTGGAAGATCTCTTTGAAAGTATTGCTCTTTATAGCACAGGCAATATTTAGAAGTAGTAACTGATAAAAAAAAATTTAACCATTTGTAAGGACTGGAATTATCTAAGAGAATCCAGGAATATTTCAATTTATACAATTAGAACTGGACAGAATCTTTTTTTTTTTTTAATTTCTTTTTAATGCTCAAGTGCCAGCACCTACATCTTGTCTACTCTTTGCTATGGACCTGTTTTTCTTTTTGTTTTTTTTTTGTTTGTTTGTTTGTTTTTGCTATGTGGGTAGCTCCCTGGCTGGGAATCGAACCCAGGCCGCAGCACTGACAGCACCAGCGCCGAAGCCTTAAGCCACTACACCACCAGGGAACTCCCTGAACAGAATCTTAAAGATAGCATCTCAATTTTAGAAAAAGAAAGCTGAGGACCAAGAGAATAGGTGGGTTTTTCACAGACATCTAAAGCCTTAGTGCCAAAATTGACCTCCAAATTTCTAGCACACTGAGGAACAGAAATCAGTTTAAAGCCCATAAACTCCTCAGTTTCTAAAGTTATATGAGTTTTGAGACTTTAGGCTTTGCTTCATTTAAACAGACTTTCATTAATAGACTAAACAATAGCCACCTTACAAAAAAATTTTTTTAAAGGAACCACACAAATAGTTTTAGAGAAAACAAAAAAATCAATTCAACTGCTGTCAGGGTGGCAGGGAAGCCATTTTGGTCTCGGCCAGGATTTACATGCTGTTTTCAAATAAATGTGTCCATTTCTAATGACATTCTAGGATTTTTAGACACATATCTCTATGGTCATTCATAGAGATATGATGACCAATAACAAATCATTCTCAATGCCTTTCAAATTTTGTGAGTGATGTCTGTGTAGCCTTATCAATGTGGGCACGACTGTTAAGAATTTGGACAAGTGAGCTCTCTGAGCTATTATACATTCAATAAGTTGTAGCTATTATTATTTTTTTATTTATTACACTTTAAATGGGGATAATTAAGTATCTACCTCATAAGATTGTTAAGGTAATTAAATGAGATAATGCACTTAGAACTTTGGCATGTATTCATTGGTCAGTAAATGGTAGTAGCTACTAGTAGCAGTAGTGGTGTATAACTAATGTGTAAGTTAAGATATAAAGTCAGCATGTCAAGTCAAAATTCCATTAAAATTATTCATGAAAAGTCCTACAAAGTTCTCATAAAGTACACTATCTGTGCTTTTGAATGTATACTGTTTAGCTGATTTACCTGTATTTCATTCTCATCCTGTGGCACAAACTTAGTGAATGGAATGGCAAGTGGAATTGCTTTTTGTATTCCTTTTAATTTCCTGTAGTGGGTGGGGAGGGCGGGGCAACATACACTCATAATTGGATTTGCATAAAATGCAGTAGATGGGACATCATTGGTTTATCAGTAGTAGGAAGCTGACTCCCTTCAGTGCTATCTACTGTGAGCCCTACTTTCTTCTTTTCTGAGACAAAAGAGATGGAAATTTTAAAAAGCCTGACCATGAGATTCCTTTCTATAGAAACCACAGAAGTTTAGAGTTAGAAAGGATCTTGAAGGTGTTGGCCAGTGCACTAAGTGGCAGAATATCAGAATTCCAGATGTGACTGCGTTACTTACAAGCCAGATGAGCCACTTAACCCCTCAGCCTTTCATTATGCTCTCAAGTGAAGTGATGGCCTATGCTGCCTGCCTTCCAAGGTTGTGGAAAAGATTTTATGAGATAGTAATGATCACAGTAAAGATACTAATACAGTAGACTTTCAGTTAACTAGCACCCGCGGGGATTGGTAGATGCCAGATAAATGTAAGTAGACTCTCTGTTAACCGGAACTCAACCAACAACAATGCTAGAGTTCTGGTTAATGGAGAGTCTACTGTAATAGCTAACACTTCCTGCAGGCTAAGTTATCTCATTTAATTCTTACATTACCCTTGAATGAGGTAGTGGATGTAATTATCCCGAATTTACACATGGAGAACCTAAGGCACTAGAAGGTATGTCAAAACACTTCAAAAATTCTATAAAGTGCTATGTGAGTGTAGGGAATGCCTGGGATAAGGATGTTGAGGGATAGAAATACAAACGTGACCTTGTACAAGTCTATCTCAAAACTGGGCTTAATTTTCTTACCTGTAAAATAAGAAGGTTGAACTCTTTCAAGGTACAAACAAAACTTCAGGATTCCAAATACAAAAACTTGGAGTATAAAGTAAATTATTTCAAATACAAAAACATGGAGTACAAAGTAAATTATTTCAAGAACAAAATTCTGATAAATTCACTTGTCAAGCTCTCTATAGCAGCTGTACTCAGTTTACATGGAAAAGCATGACATTTCACCCATTGCCAAATTGCCCCTTTCTTTTATGTTTATTTGACAAGTATGTATGCTTCGAAATGTTCTGAATATTTCCCCCCTTAGAGTACTTTCCCAGTAAAGATTGTCTAGTGCAGATTATAATTTAATAGTATATTCATGGCTCCTTTGGTGTGCCTTACTGAAATATTTAATGTGTATTTTTATGTAAGGCAAACAGAATGTATTTCTTTTCCTATGTATTCTTTGTAAATATAACATTAAATTTTTTCAGAGAGATAAAATAAAAAGAAGGAAAGAAGGGAGGCAGGCAGGGAGGAAGGAGAAAGAAAGGAAGGAAGGGATGGAGAAGAAAAGAAAGAGAGAGACAGACAGAGACAGAGAGATAGAGAGGCTCTGTTCTAACCCAGTACCAATACTTTTCATTCCCAGATGCTTCCTTCAGCTGCTTCCAGATTTTTCCACAGTTAATTCACTGTTCATCCATAGGTATTTCTTAAGCCACATCATGTACAAGGTACTCACTTTCTAGGGACTAAATAAGTAGCAACAAGAAAGACAAAGTGCCAGCCCTGGTTGCAAATGCTGTGCACTTTTACTCCCCTTCACCTTTTCTTTTGTTTTTCTTCTTGTTCCTCTTGTTCTCCTTCATTTTTGTTTTTCTTTTTTTTTGGCTTGACATTATATCTTTAACATTTTTCCATGTATCTTCCAAAGAATGAGAATAGAGAGAATAAAATAAGTTCTGTGGTCAGAAGGAATTAGTAAATTAATAAAACATTTGTGCAGTGTTGCTGGGGAAGAGATTAAAGATTGATAATAATGACTGTTTCTTGAGCACTTCCTATTGTAATTAGAAATGCAAATTCTGATGTTGAAATTGCATGACAGTACTTGGTCATAATAAGGTGGACATCCACTTAATACAATTCTGAGAAACAACTTGAGGACTGCAGTTTTAGAAACCCAATTACTAGGACCATAATCTTTGGAGTCTGACAGATCTGAGTATGTATCCTGTCTCTGGCTTTGTCACTTTCTAGTTGGACAAGTTAATTAACCTCTCTGTTCCTCAGGTTTCCTCCTGCATAAAACAGGGATGATAATAAAGTACTTTAACTTTGCCAGCAGAGACAGGCACCATATTTCTAAACGTGCACGATACTTTCTCTTAAAGTAAAAATAATATTTTTATGAGAAAGATGTTTAATGAATTATAGTAACTTTATTATCTGGTCCTTGTACCCATTTCACAGATTCAATCACAGGGTTACATACTATAATGCACACTCAATGCAATGATGGATTTCCACAATATGCAATACCACCCTAAGAATGTCACCAAATTTTAAGCTCAGAAGACGTAGAAACCCAGAAACTTAGCAAGATAAATATTTACAAATACAGTGCAGGAAACAGTAACTATTTCAAATCTTGTTAAATGTCTTATTTTATGTGTAACAGAGGCTAGCCAGGTAAACAACTGGCAGTCTCTATATCAGAAATTGGAACTTGACTGAAAATGAAAATCCCATGCTTTCCAAAACTTTGCAGACTCGATGAGACGTATGAGCAACTAGACATATTCCAGAAGCCTTAAATTCTCATTAGTTGACTTTTTGTAACTGATGTGGATACCATGCTGCTGTTTATAAATCACCAATGCAAGCATTGCTTTCTTTGATATTCCTGCAATGTTTTTAATTTATAAGAAAACCTACAGAAAGAACTCTGCTTACACCAAAGCAAGGTAGCAAGGAAACAGGTTGCTGTGGAATAATAAGGCCCTAGTAGACATGCATGATGTCTAAACCTGAAACTGTAAAGAGACTTCAGAGCTCTTCTGTAACTCGAGAAGTACACAGAGTTGGGCAAATTGAAAAGAACCATTTCTCTGGCCTCCCACCCTACTCTCCCAATATGCTGTCCCAGGTTCATGTTCTAGTATGGGAATGTAAAACGGGAAACAACTGGTAATGCCAATAAATAGACTATGGAGAATCAGTAGAAACCATGCCACAAGACAGCTGCTTTTATATGAAGCCGACCAGTAAGGGCTTGCTTTTTAGCTTCCTGGCCTGGCATGAATCCCTTGATTCCTGAGGCCCCCAATGTTGAAAATAGCCTAGCCACCTGCCAATAGTTGGTATATTTTTAGGATAAGCAGGATTGGAAACAGGGCTCTGTATTCTTGGAACTTGAGCCAGGCTGTTGGGTGGGTCTCGCACCTCCATTAGGTTGTGAGCTACTGAGCAGCTGAATCAAATCTAATAGCCAGTCATGGAAGAAGAGAGTTCTCTGAGAGGAGCATTATCAGAATAACACAAGGAGGTAGGGTTTGTTTGTTTCACAGGGAGAATACAGGGAGAATGGAGTGAGTAGAGGTCTTAGCAAGTAGATATTTGGACAAAAGATATAGGATAACTGTATAAAAGATAGGACCCATAATAAGCAGAAACCAGTTCATTAGTTTCTTTCTTTGGTTAAAAAGAAAATATAATTAAAAATTGATCTTATTATCTCTTATCAATCTCTCAAACAACAAGGCTAATACACTAGAAATTATCCAAATACCATATATGGTCAAATTATAACAAATAAAGCCAAAGATTTTGTTCTCTCCTTTCTCTTATCCCCATCCCTCTCTAGGCAAACAAACATTTTTCTTATCTCACTGTGGATCTCACTCTCTCTCCTGAGTGATTTATCAAAGTCATTCTTCCAAACCAAGACAACATTTATCCTAAGTGAATATAGACTTACAGAGAAAAGAGATGAATACATGAGACAGCAGAACAGGAGGGCCTAACTTAATCTGGGAAACAAAACATTTCCTGGAAAAAAATAATAGAATTAAAGCTGATTATACACAATACTCATAGTGGCTTTATTTGTAATAGCTACAAAGTATAAACAGCCCAAGTCTCTATCAAGTGGTGGATGGATAAACAACCTGTGATCCATACATACAATGGCATACTAGCCAGTAAGAAAGGGAATGAACTATTGATACACAAAATACCGTAGATAAACCTCAAAATAATTATGCTGAGTCAAAGAAGTCAGACCGAAATAAAAAGGACAAACTATATGATTACATCTATGTAAAACTCAAAAAATATAAACTATATACATTCAATATGTATAACTTTTTGTATGTCAATCATATTTCAATAAAATGATTTTAAACTTGCAAACTAATGTATAGTGACAGAAATCAGATGACGGGTTAGTTGGAAAGTGGGAAAAGGAAGAGAGACAGGTACTACACAGGGTCATGAGGAAATTTTGAGGGGTGATTTATATGCTCACTATCTTGATTGTGGTGATGATCTCATGGGTGTATAGATAGATATGTTGAGACATCAAATTGGACACTTTAAATGTGTGCAGTTTGTTGTATATCCATTACATCTCAATTAAACTGTTTGAAAAATATTTTTATTTAATTTGATGATAAACAGTGGGAAACTGTGGTGCTGATGTGGTGGGAGGAGTGGTGGGTGGGGAGGAGAGCACTCCAGGTAAAGAAAACAATGTGCAAAGTTTCTGAGGGAGGAAAGGTTAGGACATGTTTGAGGAATTCAGAAAAGTTCTATTTGAATGCAGTTGACAGATCAAAGGGAAAAGTAGCAGGAGATGAGATAAGAAAGGCAGCAGATCATGCATGGCTTCACATTCATGAATGATAGGGCCTACCCACATGACCTCATTCACATTTCAGTAAATATTTGCTGAGTTCTTAGTATGTGCCAGTAACTGTTTTAGGTGTTTGGGATTGTATTCATTTGCTAGGATTACTGCAAAAAAAATACCATAGATGGGAGAGGTGTGCTTACACAATATAAATTTAATTGCTTACATTTCTGGAGGCAAGAACTTCGAAGTCAAGATGTTGGCAGGGTTGGTTCCTTCTGAGGCCTCTCTCTTTGGCTTGCAGATGGCTGTCTCCTCCTTGTGTCTTCACAATGTCTTTCCTCTATGCTTATCTGTGTCCTAATTTCCTCTTCTTATAAGGGTATCAGGCATATTGAATAGGGCCTACCCACATGACCTCATTTTAACTTACTTGCCTCTTTAAAGGTCCTACCTGCAAATACTGTCATATTCTATGGTACTGGGGGTTAGGACTTCAACAAATGAATTTTGGGGAGGACACAATTCAGCCCATAACAAGGATATAGCTGTACATAAAACAAAGATGCATTACCTCATGGAGAGGTCTCATTCTAGAAGGGGAAGACAGAGAAAAAAACAATAGTCATAACAAAGTATATAGATTTTTCCTGGTCAAGATGGCAGAGTAAGTAAATGCTGTTCTTGCCTCCTCTTAGGACCATGTCAATTACAACTAAAATACTGATCAATCATCATTGAGAATCCCCTGAAGTCTAGCTGAACTGAAGCCCTACAACTATGGACATACAGAAGACACCTTGAGACTGGTAGGAGGGGCAGAGACTGGAAGAGTGAGAGGTCCGAGTCCCACACCATGCACCCCGGCCCAGGGTTTCAGTGCTGGAGGGAAAAGTCCCTATAACTTCTGGCTGTGAAAACCAATGGAGATTGTGGCTAAGTGAGATGGAGGGCAGCTGGAGTCCCTGGAGTTTTTCCTTAAAGGGCCTGCACATGAACTTACTTGTTGATAAACTCACTCACTCTGACCTCTAGCACTGGGGCAGCAGCTTGAAAGGCACCAGGGACTTACAGGGAGGAAGTGAATTGACTAGCTTAGGGGTGAGGGCTAGAAGAGCAGCTTTATCCTGGACAGAGGAGCTGGCCAAAGCCATTGTTTCTTTGTTGAGTCCTCCACCTCCCTTTGTGCAGATGCCATATCTGAGTCTCCATCAAACTGGCTATCACCTCTCATCTGTCCTGCTAGTGATTCTCTGAAACTGCACCCCACCTAACTTTTGGGCATGACCAAGCCTCTTCCAGTGTCTTTTCTGTACAAACAATCTGTCTTAACTCATGCTTCATACTTTAATATTTATTTATTTATTTTGGTTTTTGGTATGTGGGTAGCTCCCTGACTGGGAATTGAACCCAGGCCACAGCACTGACAGCGCCAATGCCAAAGCCTTAAGCCACTACTACATCAGGGAACTCCCCCATACTTTTATAAAGTCTCTCAAAGTTTCACAAAATCCAAACAAGCAGCATCTGGTTTTGGTGTGTCCCATAATTCTGGATGAACACGCCTAAGCCTGGCCCTAGTGACAGCTGGCCTCCATTCATAGATTGGCCTCTCAAGGCACCTCCAAGCCCAGTATAGGTGGAAGCCATCTGCAGATTGCTTTGTGGCTCATACCAGGTGGTCCTGGGCAGGGCAAAGTCTGAGGCTCAAATTGGCCCATGGCAGGGCCACTTCTAAAAGGCCCTATGGTGGGCATGCCTGGTGGGCAGTTTCCAACCAATCTGTGGCATCATCTGACTGCTTCCAAGAATGACACAGCCAAAGGGCAGACTGAGCAGGCACCAGAGCACCACAAAAGTGAACCCTGCTCTGTAAAGTCAGCCCTTATACCACAGCTCCTCCAATGTTGTTATGGCCAGTTCTCACAATTAATCAGCCTAAGTGTAAATCCCTACCATTGACAAGCCAACAGCAACCAAGGCTCAACTACAATAAGAGGGCACACACAACCTTTATAAGAGACACACCTGGAACACCAGGATTTGGTGATTAGGGAGGCTGCATCCCTGGGTCCCACAGGACACCTACAACAAAAGGTCACTCTACTAAGACCAGGAGACACAGAAGCTCTACCAAATACATAGAAACAAACACAAGGAGGCAGCCAAAATGGGGAGACAAAGAAACGTCCCAAATAAAAGAAAAAGCAAAGCTCCAGAAAAAGAACTAAACAAAATGGTGACAAGCAATCTACCAGATGAAGTTTCAAACACTGGTTATAAAGATGCTCATTGATCTCAGGGAGAACTTTTTTAAAAGATAAAAAACATAAAAACAGAGATAGAAAATATAAAAAAGAAACAGAAATAAAGAATACAATAACTGAAATAAAGAATATATTACAGGGAATCAATAGTAGATTAGATAGATGAAGCAGAGGATCGAGTCAGAGATTTAGAAGATAATGTAACAAGAAACACCCAATCAGAACCAAAAAAATAAATAAATAAACAAAAAAAGAGGATACAAAGAAATGAGGATAGTTTAAGGGGCTTCTAGGACAACATTAAGCATATCAACATTCACATCATGGGGTACCAGAAGGAGAAAAGAGGGAGGAAAGAATTGAAAAGCTATTTAAAGAAACAATGACAGAAAACTTCCCTAACCTGGTGAAGGAAATAGACATACGAGCCCAGGAAGCATAGAGAGACCCAAACAACATGAACCCAAAGAGGCCCACACCAAGAAACATAATTAAAATGCAAAGGTTAACAAAATGGATGGACCTGGAGATCATCATGCTAAGTGAAATAAGCCAGACAGAAAAAATAAAGAACTGCATGACTTCACTCATATGTGGGATATAAAACTGAAAGCAACAAAGAGAAAAGAAATGAACAAACAAACAAACAACCCATGGACACAATCAATAGTTCAATGTTTATTTGGGAATGAGTGGATTAGGGAGGGGAGAAAGGGGAGCAAGTGGGAGAGGAGGGAGGGGAAGCTAAATATAAGGTGATGGAAAGAGAAGTCACACTGGGTGGTGAACTTATTATACAACAAGTTGACAATGCACTGTAGAATTGTATGCCTGAAACCTATGTAATCCTTGCTAACAGATGTCACCCCAATAAGTCTAACAATAAAAATGAATTAAAAAAAATAAAATAAAATATATTTTTTACCTTTAAAAAATGCAAAAGGTTAAAGATGAAGAAAGAATCATAAAAGTAGAAAGAAAAAAGCATTTAGTCACCTACAAGGGAGCTCCTATAAGGATGTCAACTGATTTCTCAACAGAAACTTTGCAGGCGAGAAGGGATTGGCATGAAATATTCAAAGTGATGAAAAGCAAGGACCTACAACAAGATTACTGTACAAGTACCTAGTAAAGCTATCATTTAGAATTGAAGGACAGATAAAGAGCTTCCCAGTCAAGAAAAAACTAAAGGAGTTCATCACCACCAAATCAAAGTTACAAGGAATCTTAGAGGGACTTCTTTACGATGAAAATAAAAAAATAATAAAATGAATAATAAAATGGCAATAATTATATCTTTTGACAATTACTTTCAATGTAAATAGATTAAAAGCTCCAATGAAAAGACAGGGTGGCTGAATGGATAAGAAAATAAGGCCCTTACCTATGCTGCCTACAAGAGACTCATTTCAGATCAAAACACACACACACAGACTGAAAGTAAAGGAATGGAAAAAGATATTTCATGAAAATGGAAACAGAAAAAATAAAAGTTGGGATAGCAATACTTATATCAGACCAAGTAAACTTTAAAACAAAGGTTTGTCTAACAAGAGACAAAGAAGGACCCAGTAATCCTACTTTTGGGTATTTATCTGAAGAAACCCAAAACACTACTTTAAGGAGATATATGCATCCACATGTTCATTGCAGCATTGTTGATAATGGCCAAGATGTTGGGGTAGCCTGAGTGTCCATTCATGGGTGAATGGATAAACAGGAGGTGGTACACATATACAATGGAATATTGCTTGACCGTGAAAGAGAATGGGTTCTTGCCATCTGTGACTATATGATGAACCTTGACGGTATTTTGTTGAGTGGAGTATGTTAGACAGAGAAAGACAGATGTTGTGTGATTTTGCTTATATGTGGTATCTAAAGAACAAAATAAACAGACAAATAGAAACAAACTCATAGATAGAGAGAACATTTTGATATTTGCCAGATGGGAGGGGGTTGAGGATGAGTGGAAAGGGGGAAGAGATTAAGTACAAAGTAGTTGTTAGAACATAGTCATGGGGATGTAGGGTATAGTATAAGGAATATAGTTAATAATGTGATAATAACTATGCATAGTGCCAGATGCTTACTAGATTAGTCAGGAGGAATCATTCCTTAAATTATATAAATGTCTAACCCCTATGCTTTATACCTGAAATTAATGTAAAATAATATTGAATGTCAAAATAAATGAAGTGTTAAAAATAAAAAAAAATAAAGTACATAGACTGTTAGAAGGTGATAAGTACTATGGGAGAAAAAGTAGAACAGGATGAGTTGTTGGGAATATGAGTTGTGTGGCAGAAGGTAGAGGTAAGGATGGAAGTAAAAAGGGAGAGTTACAGTTTTATTCTTTATCTTGGGGGCAATGAAAAGCTATGGAAGGAATTTTAACAGAGATGTGCCATGATATTTGCTTTTGAAAAAGACTACTCTGCTTCTGAAAAATAGAATAAAGTGTAGAGGAGGCAGGTAGGACGATATGCAGTAGTCCAGATGCGAGGTCATATTGGCCTGAAGTAGGGTGGTAGTAGGGGAATAGAATGATGTAGATAAAAAGTATGTTAAGGAAGTTGAATCAATAGGATTTATTGATTGATTAAATGTGGAGGGTGAGAAAAATCAACAAAACAAGAATGACTCCTAAGATTCTGTTTTGCATAACAACATTGATGCTGGGATAAGAAACACTAAAAGTCAATCTGGTTTGGGAGAGAAGATCTTGAGTTTGATTTTGGATGTGGTAAGTGAAATGCCCGTATGACAGTCAAGTGAAGATATCCAATAGTCAATTTGATATATGAGCCTGGAGGTAAGAGAAAATGCATGGACTAGAGGTACAGATCTGGGAACCAGCAAATTAAAATGGTGGAAGCAATGGGAGTAGATGAGATCAACAATGCCTGACAAGGCTACTTTGTTTCTCTTGTGTGTTTTCTTTCCCATATTCTGCAATGGCAATTTCACACTTTCTCCATCTTTTCCAAAATATCTACCATGTCTGCTCAACTAATACATAATTATACACCACCACCACCACCGCCATTACTACCACCGCCACCATCACCACCACCACCACCATCAGCTGAGCCCCCGATTCCAACCTCTTCTACTGAATCTTGTCCACTATTTTCTTTTTTCTATATCTTCAGTCACTCCCTATTTTCTCTATCCCACCACCATTTATACATGGTCAAGAGTTTCATATCTTTAGAACAATTTTCATTGACCCCACTTTTCCCTCCACCTATGATTCTTTTCCCTTTATTGTGAAACTTCTCCCAAGAGTTGTCAATTCTTACTGCCTCCATTTTCCCACTTCCCACTCACTTCTAGATTTACTTTAATCTGTATTCCATCCCCACCACCCACTGAAATCTTTCGAGAAGTTTTACAGGACCTTTATGTTTCTAAATTTAATGGGCACTTTTGGATTCTCATTTTAATTCCCCTTGATATATCAGGAGAATATTTAACAGATGACACAGTTGGGAATAAAAGTTTCTCTCTTAAAGTGCCATCCATTTATGAAAAAAAATCCGACAAATACTCAAGTCTAAATAACCATAATTTGTCTGTCAGTCATTCTTTCAAATAAAAATGAAGTTCCATGAAAAAAGCAACAAATTCAGTTTGTAACTCAACTGAGCAAGGTAATTTTTTTTGAGATGACCATCATATATTTTATATGCAGAAGTACTTTATGTATACTTCCTTGCCGCGACCTGCGCGGGTGAACAGGTGAACTGGAGGGGAGGTGATGGGGAATGAAGAAAAAACACACAGACACAGACATAGACAAAAAAGCTGGGACCGGGTGGTTCTCTGCGCTCTGATGGAGACACAGAGACCCACCTGGCAGCAGCAAGTTTATTTTATAGGGTGGGCAAAACAAATGAGATCATAGGGGTAAATCAGCAAAGCAAGACTGGAAAGTACATCTTAACTGGGACAAATAGTTACAGACAACTGTATTTAATCAATATTTTGGTACATGTTGCTAAGGCATTACTGATTATATTATTATTATTCTCTTCAAGGCAGGCAGGCCACAAGTTATGTCTCAAATCTTTTCTAGAGACCAAACAACCTTGCTCACAAAGTCATATTTTGCCAGAAGTCAGAAACCACACTCTGAGCATTGTCCTTGTGCACCCAGCTCTGGGCTGCCTTGCAAAGCCCTTGAACGGTGGACTCCAAGCACACAGGTAGCCTTGCTAAAACCTGTTTACTCAAAGGACCTGGCTTCTGGCTCATGCGCTCCCTACACTTCCTATTTTGTCACACAGAATATTAGGAAGACTCAAGGGTTGAGATTTAATAAAATTAATACTTCTTACTGCTTCCTCAGGTAAAATTAGATTTTACTTTTCTTTCTTCAAGTGTATGGTGAAAAGTACAATGGCTACTAGTGCAGTCTGATATCACTGCTTTAATTTGTGCCAAGGCAGCAGCAGTTTTACCACCATTGCTTTTGTAGCATCAATGAAAATGTCCACACAGTAAACAAACAAACAAACAAAACTAAATAGTGACTATTATTATGCAAATAGTTTTCACCTGTGGGACATTGGAAAGGCAGCTCTAGGAACCACAATTTGAAAATCATCCTTTTAGGTTAATCATGATTTAGCCCCAACATGGTGAAATAAAGTCACATTCCCTAAGCAGTAGAGAGTGAAAAAAAGTGGGGTTCTGTTAGCATGAAAGAGGAACAGAATCAGTGTTGATAGCCTATTAAATGTCTCCTCATTGAAGAAAAAAAAACAAGTATAATGAGAATAATTAAGGGGAAAATGGCATAATGATAAGGAAGTAGAGTTTTGAGTTAAGATAAATTTCTGTTTATTACAAGGGTAATCTAGAGTGTAACTATTGGAGTGGGTGATTGAAGGGAGGATAGGGTCATTGAAAACAAGGAGGTCAAGGGATAGAATGACCAGGGCAATGAATGGGTTGACCATGTGGACACTGAAGGCTCCTAGGATAATGGCAGCAGGGCTTGTGGTAGAGAGGAAGACTAAGAGCCAGTTGCTAAGATCCCCAGTGGATACAAAAAAGTGACCAGGGAGTTCACTGATGGTGTAGTGGCTTAAGGCTTCGGCGCTGGCACTGTCAACGCTGCGGCCTGGGTTCGATTCCCAGTCAGGGAGCTACCCACATACGAAAAAAAAGCAAAAAAAAAAAAAGTGACCAGTTCAGTAGATAACAGTAACCAAGATGGGGGAGGGTTAACACAGCTAAACAGTATGGATTTCAAAGGAGAAAGTAATGAGTTAAAAGTGGCATTCCCCAATGTGGAGAACACCAACCCCACCTCCCAGCTTATGGAATATAGGGTGTTCAGACATGAAGCAGGCACTATTCAAGAGGGCTGCAAAGGAAATGGTATCCTCAGAGAAAAATTAGATTTCTATTAAGGTAAGGAGGTGGAGAAAGTGCTCAGAACAGGTATTGAGGATATAAAGGAGTGTGATAGCTATGTAGGGGCTATTCCAGAAAAGGCATGATGTAAGTATTTGTATGCTGAGAGAAGAGTGGAACTTCAAGCAACAAGAGAAGAAACAGAGTATTATGGCGAGAAGTATACTTGGAAGATTGGGTTGGAGGGATATCAGTAGAGTTTAGAATTGGGAAAACATCTCTGAAAATAAGCCTGTAAGCTACCCTAGACTTAGTTCTACTGGCCTCTAGGAGGATTAGACTCAGACCTCCAAAAATCAGCTAAGGTTTGAAAAAAGGCCATGAGGTACATAATCATGTCCTGAGGATATTGGGGATGGGATGCGGTGGAGTTGGTAGGAACTGATCGTCTTATATTTTGTTAGACTAAAGGACACCTCAGGCAATTTTATTCCTAATTTCTATTTTAAAATTACATTCAATATTATTTTATATTAGTTTCAGGTGTACAGCACAGTGATTAGATATTTATATAATTTACAAAGTGATCCCCTTGATTAGTCTAGTACCCACCTGGCACTATACATAGTTATTATCATATTATTGACTATATTAACTATGCTGTATTTTACATCCCCATGACTATTTTGTAACTGCCAATTTGTACTTATTTTTTATTGTTAAATTATTGGGGTGACAACGGCTAGCAAAAATTACATAGGTTCCAGGTCTACAATTCTACAGTGCATCATCTATGTGTTGAATCATGTGTTCACCTCCCAGTGTCAGTTCTCTTTCCATCACCATATATTTGACTCCCCTCCCTCCACTCCTACCCGTCCCCTATTCTCCTCAGGTTACCACTAAAGTATTGACTGTGTCCACGAGTTTTTGTTTCTTTGTTGCTTTCAGTTTTGTATTCCGCATATGAGTGAAGTTATATGGTCCTTGGCTTTTTTCTGTCAGGCTTATTTCGCTTAGCATGATGTTCTCAAGGTCCATCCATTTTGTCGCAAATCCAATTTGTACTTCTTAATCCCTTCACTTTTTTCCCCCAGTTCTTCAACACCACCCCCAAATGGCAACCAGTTGTTCTCTGAATCTATGAGTCTGTTTTTGTTTTTTGTTTGTTTGTTTGTTTATTTTGTTCTCTAGAGTCCACATATTAACTGAGATCACGTGGTATTTGACTTTCTCTGTCTGACGTACCCCACTCAGCATAATACGCTCTTGGTCCATCCATGTTGTTGCAGTTGGTAAGATTTTATTATTTTTTATGGCTAAGTATTATTACATTGTATATGTGTATCACATCAGGCAGTATTTCAGAATGAAGGAATATCTTCCCCGAAGTAGTGTGCAAATCCATTCCTCTTAAGAAATGGAAATGATTGCAGCTTTAAAATGAACTTCTGCATTTGTTAACCATCAGAATTCTTTAAAATTGTAGGGGCTTTTACCAGAACACCTATTCAGTTACAATAAATCAGTATTAAGTGCTATAAACCGAACAAATACATATTTTTAAAAGGACTATGAAATTATTATTCTCAATGGGACCAAAAACAGCCAGGTTTGTTTTTGGTCTAAATATTTTAAGAGACTGCTCCATTCAAAAAAAAATAAAAATAAAAATAAAGGAATTTGTTACCTATACCCAAATAATCTCTACAGTCTTAATTTGAATAAAGTTTTTTCATTTGTCATGGTATTTTTTAAGGTAATGTGACTACAACGAATCACTTCCATTGTGGTCAATTTTAGCTAAAATGCTGCAGTACTATTAGATGACTAAGGGAAGTGGTTTGAGTTGCTGAAGCAGTGTGGGTTTTTTTGCCTATTTTCAGAGGCTTGCTAATGTAGCCACAGAAGAGTCTCATTGGACTGAAAACTCCCTGGTCTTGTGTTATTACAGAGGAACACCAAGGCCACCAGGGGCTCTCCATTACTGCTGAGAATATACAGTTCCACAAGCTCTAGTATCCCAGCTTAAAATACCACTGGCCAATAAAAGTGTATTTTGATGACATAATCATTTGTAACTTAGTTTTTATTGGTTAAATATGGTTTTAATGGGGGGTTTGCTTCAAAGACTAAGAGATTGTTTGGGTGTGGGTAGCAAAATTAAACTATTAAACTAGAATTGTCTTCTTAAACATGGAGTTTGGATTTCATTTATTTAGTAAAATTATTGATTCTAAATATGTATATACCTAGACTTTGATTTTACTCCAAATGCCAACATTAAAAATGCATTTTGTAGAGTTATATGGAGAACCACAATTTTTATTATATAGGCACTCCCATTTTACAGATACAAAAACTGAGGCTACAAAAAGCAAACTTACTCAAAGTCAAACACAGCTAGTAAATGTCAAAGATGAGGTTTTCACCAAGATCTGAATACCTCCTATCTATGCTCTTAAACTATTTCACTGCAATATATAATAGCATAGCTGACTTGTGCAGTGGCCATTTGTGAAAATACTTAAAACTGGATCATAGGGCTGATCACTTTTGAAGTACAAAATCACATGGGCTGAAGTGAAGTATAATTATATATAAGCCACATCTTAATTATGTGTTAGTGCAGGATCTCCCTGCCTTGGCTTGCTCATCCCAATCATTGAAATCATCTGTGCCTCTGTGATGAAACATTCCCAGATGTGGTATGCGTGCACATGCTTACCTTAAAAACATTTTTTCAGGTATGTTAGCTCAATCTGCCTTCCAAATGTGCCCATGAAGTGAGTAGATCAGTAGGTAAGTGTGCCAAGTAGTAAATCTTGAATACTTAATGAAATTTTAGTGCTTCTCTTTTGCATGCTTCCTCAACAAGTTTTCTCAAAAGTCTTGGTGCAGTTTTAAGCTTTACATATAAATACATTTTATTGACTGCCTACCAGATTACTAGATAGAAAATTCCAAGTTGGTCGGCCATTTATGAGAGAAGCCAAGGAGTTAAGCATGAAGGGTTGGGTCACAGGGAATACAAGCTTTATGAAGGAACAGACTAAAAGGGTGGAGACAGCAAGATAGCAGATAGCTAGCTACTTAGGGCAATTTCTTGTGGGACCTCCCCAATAACCCTTAAATTTTTCAGTAAAGTTACCAAATTCAGAAAATGCTGAGTTTGTCTGGATTTCTTGTGGGAAATGGCAAAAACTTATCTGAGTTTGATGCAGGAGAGAACCAAATGGCATGCATGAATGTCTGTGAGTATGGAGGTACTGAAGTATGAGGCTGTAAAATCATGGAAATCTTCTGGAGAGTGCCAAGATATGAGCTGGAATTGGGAATGACTCAAGTCAGTATCTGGGCTACACAATCATTAGATACTATGTTACAACAAAGTGGTAGTCTCAGTGGTCCATGGCCTTTATTTCTTTCTTCATCAGGTCTCAGATTCTTCCTAATAAAACTAACATGTACTGAGTTCCTTCTCTGTTTTACTCTCTTTACAAATATGCATTATGTTCAGGCCATAATCTGAAGAAAGATTTTACAGATGAAGAATCTAAGCTCAGAGAAGTTAAGCAACTTACTCCAGTTTCCATAGCCCAGGACTCCACGATTCTTCTAATAAACCACACTGTCTCATATGCCTTATTTCACAGTCATCTATATTCAAAAGGAATTTCTGACTTTCACTTCTTTTTTCTTAATACTATGACTAAGACCATCTTCTTGTCTTAGTCAATTTTCTGTAGCATAATGAATAGAGAGCCTTGTATAACAATGTTGAAACTTGACAGGTACAAAGAGTACAGGTAGTCTGGATTCCTCAACAGAAGGTAAAAGCCATCCTTAGCTCTGCTCACAGGATCACTAAGTCATAGGCTCCTCTTGGTGTCACTGAGGCTACCTCAAGCTCTTAGAGTGTGGAAAATGCTCCCACTACTTAAAGAATAAAACAAAATCATTTATATATATAGTGTTTACATCTAGCAGGTAATTCAATAAGTGTTGTTGACTGTTATTTAAATAATTTTTAGTTGTAATATAGGTCATAGAGTGGAGGGTGTAAAAGCACAGAACAATTTTTCTGTGGTTGGTTTTATAAATTTGGGTGGGGAACCAGGGCAGTCTATTTCTAGGACCTTGAACAGCAATTTCTGGCCAGGCCTGCCACAGACTTGTAGTACAGCGACCTCATTGTACAGATGGATGAATTTTGAGATCTCCAATGAAGAAAGGTCACACAGCTAGTTAGCAGGACAATGGAAACCAGTTTATACTGTTATAAAAAAGTACTCCAGGCATTAAAGCTGCCTCTCATCTGCTCTGCCACCAAATGCCTGCAATTATGATTCCTATTACTTATTTTGTTTTTTCAAAATGATCTATGGCAAGAATGAACAAGAGAGAAGCTCTGGGCAAAGTCTCTGGGAATGGCAATGAATTATGTCTGAACAGTCTAGAATAAAAGGTATGGCCTTTAAAACCTTTGTATGCCTGGATTTGCCATGTGCCTGGATTGTCAGTGAATGAGAATGCAACTGAAGCCTTACTGGTGGTCAGCCCTTTTTTTGCAACATCTTCCAGTCCCAGCTTTTTCCTTGAGGGAGAACTAGGCAATTTTTCCCACACCTCTCAGAAGGCCATTCTCAAACTAAGCTCAGGTCCAAAGTGACATGCCTATATAAAGATTGTAAGCCATACGTTTTTCCTGAGTCCTAACCCCAAGAAGTCCAGTGCCAATGCCTAGTATCTCTCCAGAAGTAGCAAATGTGGGCTCCCCCAAGAGGGAAGCCATTCACTCTTTAACAAACATTTGCTGACCAATGACTCTGCATGACATGAGACTAGGATACAAAGTTGAACTGTGGCCACCCTCATTGAACTCGCAGTCTAGTAGGTGAAGCAGACAGCAAACAATTTCATAGGGCAGCTCAATAGCAGCAGGCACAATGCCCCATCCTGGGGATGCAAGGGTAGATAAGACCAAGTCCAGCCCTTATCATCTCAGAGACAAACAAGAAAACAATGATGATACAGTGCTAACCTGCTTTGAAAGAGGTCTGTCCCGAAAGAAACTGTGGAAACTCTGAAGAGAGGGATCTAAAGGAGTGTTGGTCCCCAAACCATGGAGCCACTGAGAAAAATCCTGCGAAATCATCAATTGGATTGAGGCAGTGAAGGCTTCTGTTCAACACTTTGCCTGGTAAATCAGATTAGCTGCAAACCACATAGCCTCAAGCCATTTCTGAGAGCTTGGTGCAAGGACAAGGAAATCAAAGGGGAAGATTTTGCCTGGACTAGTTGCATTTATGATTGTGACACAGACTGCAGTTTGTACACCCTTCAGGAGCCTCCACCAAAGTTCTGTCCTATTTTTAATTTTTCTCCTTATCTGAAAGCCCTTTCTCAGAAAGAATGCTAAACTAATTCTTCCTGATATGTGAATAACTTGTAATAGCAGTGTCTCCCAGATTTGAGGATATGAATCAACCTGGTGTCTTTCATAGCTGTACTATTGGCCTCGTCTTTCTCCTGGTGTGATATTGTGATTTTAACAAGAAATACATATTTGGTCTTCTTCCTGTTTTTGGGATAGATCTCATATAACCTTTGGAATTTCCTAAGTGATGAGAGCAGATAAAGGTGTCTTGGTAGTCATAATCCCTTACAACCACACTTGAGTTTATGTTAATGAGGTGACTTTTGTACCCCACCTAAGGATGAGGGGCTGGTTGCTAACCTGCCTGGTTGAGCCAACCATGTGATTGGAGGGTTGGAACTTTTAGTCCCTCTTCCTCTGACTTCCGGGGTGGGTAAGGGACTGGAGGTTAAATCACCAGTGGTCAATTGTGCCTATATAATGAAGTCTCCATAAAAAACAAAAAAGACAGGGTTCAGAGAGCTTCCATGTTGGTGAACCAGAATTTTTCAACATGCTGCCATGCTAAGCCCTCAAACTCCACAGGGATCTCACCTTATGTGTCTCTTCCTCAGGTTGTTTAGTATCCTTTAATATCCTCTGTAAAAAACTGGTGATCTAGTGAATAAGCTGATTTCTTGAGTCCTGTGAATCATTCCAGCAAATTAATTGAACCCAAGGAGGGAGTTGTAGGAACCTCTGACTTACAGGCAGTAGTTCCGAAGTATAGCAAAGGTAGAAATATGGTCTTGCAACTGTCATCTGAATTGGGCGGCAGTCTTGTGGAACTCAGCCCTTTACCCATGAGATCTGATGTTATCTTCTGGTAGATGTTGTCAAAATTGAGTTGAATTGTAGGACACCCAGCTGGTGTCAGAGAATTGGTTGGTGGCATGGACAAATCCACACTTTGGAATTATTGGAGCAGAATCTTACCTGGAAATTTTTGTTCAGCAGGATTGGGGTAGGTTCTGGGAATGTGTTTTTAACAAGGTCTCCTGGTTATTCTTATCTTCTGGCATATTTGGAAATCATGATTTAAAGCATTATTTCCTGGAATTCACAATAAAGATTTTGATTCCAAGTGTGGAATCTCAAATACACACACCTAAGTAGTAGAGTATAAAGGTTTTTAAAGTATAATAATGAAACATATTACATTTTAAGAACCCTATAATTACATTATCACATATGTTATAAATATTACCACATTAGAACTTCCTAACAGCCTTGTAAACTGGGAAGGCCAAGGATTCTTGTCCCCATTACAGGGATGGGGAAACACTGCCTGAGTGTAGCTTGTAATATAATTGGAGAGCAAATAAATACACATTAAATGATGCAAGAAGAACACAAAGCAAGATGACTACTTTTGTAAATGAATGACTCCTAACACAGAATACAAGGTCTGAAGGGATATGGAGCCCAAGGGTAGCCTGAAGCAAATAGAAATCCAAAGCCTCCCAAAGAAAGGAGATGTGTCTGCATTGGAAACTCAGTTATTTTCTATGGCACCAGGGAATTTTTCTACACTGGATTCTCATGTGAACTGTACCAGTTACATTTTCCACAACTACATACTATACCACAAACCAGTCTGACCTGCAAGGGAAGTACAAGCTTTGGTTCTTTTGCAATATTCTGCTGCTTAACCAGTTTGTGTTTGCAAAACAACATGTGGCTGGGTAAAGATGGAGATGGCTTAGTATAGGTAGGGTTGTTGTTTGAGGTCTTGCCTAGGATCTTTTCTGGGCCTACCTGGGCCTTCAGATGCTGTGGAGTTGAAAGATTTCATTTCATTCAATTGTATTGAAGTTTTTTCTGGATCAGGCATTGGTGCTGGCCGTTGTGAGTCAGCTTTGACTCACATAGTTTAGGTAGGAGAGAAAGGAAAAGACATACACAGGACTAGTGATTACCTAAGTCAGGAAAAAATATAAAACAGAATAAGCAACATTCTATGGTTTTGGAGCAGGAGTTAATAGTACTCATGGAAGTCCTATTTGTTTATTTTTGCTTTTGTTTCTCTTGCTCAAGGGGACATATCCAAAAAGGTATTACTCAGACTGATGTCAAATAGTTTACTACCTATGTTTTCTTCTAGGAGTTTTATGGTTTCAGGTCTTAACATTTAAGTCTTTAATCTATTTGAGTTTATTTTTTTGTTTGGTGTAAGAAGAGGGTCCTGTTTCTTTTCTTTTTTTTTTTTCATGTATCTGTCCAGTTTTCCCAACACCCCAGCCTATTGAACGGCAGAATATATTTGCAAATGATATATACAATAAGGGGTTAATATGCAAAATGCATAAGGAACTCATACAACTTAATAACAAAAAAATAAACAATCCAATCAAAAAATGGGCAGAGAACATGGAGAGACATTTCTCCAAAGAAGACAGACATATAGATGGAAACCATGCATATGAAAAGATGTTCAACATCAAATCATCAGGAAATTGCAAATCAAAATCACAATGAGATATCACCTCACACATGTCAGAATGGCTATTATCAAAATGTCAACAAGTAACATGTGTTGGTGAGGATGTGGAGAAAAGGGAACACTCGTACATTGTTGATGGGACTGCAAATTGGTGCAGCCACTATGGAAAACAGTATGAAGATTCCTCAAAATACTAAAAATAGATCTACCATACAACCCAACAATTCCACTTCTGGGTATTTATGTGAAAACAAAAAACACTAATTCAAAAAGATATATGCACCTCTATGTTCACTGCAGCATTATTTACAATAGCCAAGGTAGGTGTTCATCAATAAATAAATGGATAAAGAAGATGTGAGAGTGTGTGTGTGTGTGTAATATGGAATATTACACAGCCATAAAGAGAATGAAATCTTACCATTTGTAACAACATGGATGGACCTAGAGGGTATCATGCTAAGTGAAATAAGTCAGACAGAGGAAGATGAATACCATATGATCTCACTTATGTGGAATCTATAAAACAAAATATAAAAACAAAATAAAATAGAGGGCTTCCCTGGTGGTGTAGTAGCTAGGCTCTAGCACTGAAAATGCCACATCTTGGGTTCAACTCACAGTCAGGGAACAACCAAAAAAAAAAAAAAAAAGACAGAAACAGACTTACAGATAAAGAGAACAAACTGATGGTTGCCAGATGGGAAGGGGTTGGATGAATAAGGTGAAGGGATTAAGAAGTACAAATTGATAATCACAGAGTAGTCTCTGGGATGTAAAGTACAGCATAGGGAATACAAGGTGTGTCCAGAAAGTATCCAGCCAGGTACTATATTTTGCCATGTATAATGTACACCCATGTTTTTGCCCCAAACTTTCAGGGAAAAAAATCCGTTTGTTTTCATTTTTTAATTCAAAATTTTTGTTTATATTTAGGTACTTGTTTTTTGTTTATAAAGATATTTTAGCATATTTATTTATTTATTTATTTTTAAAATTTTGTATGTGGGTAGTTCCCTGGCTGGGAATCGAACCCAGGCCGCAGCGTTGACAGCGCCAGCGCCGAAGCCTTAAGCCACTACGCCACCAGGGAACTCCCTAGCATTTCTTTTTTAACATATAGTACAAGACATTTTATGTAACAATTACAAAACACAAGTACAGATACAAGGTACAAACATTTTATGTATAAATTTTTTTTAATAAAAAACCAGATTATTGTATTCCAGGGTATTATTTTGCATATGGATATTGTTATTTATTTCTAGAATTATACATGTAACCCATAAGCATAAATAAAAGAATTAAAAACATTTATATAGATATGGAATTAGTACTACCCATGTATAATGTATATCCTTATTTTTCCCTTACAAATTTGGGCAAAAAAGTGCACATTATACACAGCAAAATATGGTAATATGAAAAATAGTCATTTATGGCTGTTTTTTTTTCTGGACAGCCCTCATATAGTCTATGATATTTTAATAACCATGCATAGTACCAGGTGGGTACTAGACTAATCAAGGGATCACTATATAAATTATATAAATGTCTAAGCACTATGCTGTACATCTGAAACTAATACAAATTAATGTTGGAAAAAAAAGAATGAAATCTTACCATTTCCAACAATATGGATGGACTCAGAGTGTATTATGCTAAGTAAAATATGTAATTCAGACAGAGAAAGGCAAATACTGTATGGTTTCACTTACACGTGGAATCTTATGAAAAAAACCCAACAGATGAACAAACAAAACAAACAAAGCAGACTCATAGAAACAGACACCAAAGGGATGGTTGCCATAGGGGAGAGGGGAGAGGGAATGAGTGAAAAAGGTGAAGGGGAATATAGTCAATAGTATTGTGGTAAGTTGGTACCGTGACAGATGATTCCTAGAATTAGTGGGGTGATCATATTGTAAGGTATAAAAATGTTGAATCACTGTATTGTACATCTGAAACTAATATAACTAATATAATATTGTATAGCAACTCTATTTAAATTAAAAATATTAATCTCATGGGAAATTCTGGAAGGTTTATTGGTGGACATAGCATTTCCACTAGGCCTTGAAAGACAGAAGGGCATTAGAAATGGAGGGAATCTGTGACCAAAAGCATCAGAAGCCTGAGCCCAAGGGAGGTCTGCTAGCAGCCCATTGCTCAGGTGGGCAACTGGGGAATATTCTTTAGGCCTTATACTGATGGGGAGAGAATCTGTGGTAGCTTTATCTTCCTCTTCCTTTCTGAACATCATTAAAATTTAATTTTGAAAATTTTATATTTAATGATATTCCAAGGGGCCTATGAATGTTACTGACTGTGGTCTCCCTTAAAGGGGGAGAGTTTGGGGCAAGCTAGCACTGCTTGAGTTATTCCAGGCACCTCTGTCTTCAATGGATGGCCGACTTATTGGGCTAGACACAAACTTGTCCAGCCTGTGGCCCACAGTCTGCACACGGCCCAGGACAGCAATGAATGTGGCCCAATACAAATTCATAAACTTTCTTAAAGCATTATAAAAATGATACGCAAAGATTTTTTTTAGCTCATCAGCTATCAGTTACTGTTAGTGTAATTTATGTGTGGCCCAAGACAATTCTACTTCTTCCCAGGGAAGACAAAAGTTGAAACACCCCTGAATTGGGTGCATCAGAAAAGGATTATAGTCTATTGCCATACCACCCCAACACACCCGATCTTGTCTGATCTCATAAGAAAATGATTACAGAGGGCGTTATATACCATGCTAAGGGGTTGTAGGTACTGCTGAGAAACTGACAACTTAAGCGAAACAATAACACAGACACCTGCACATCTTAGATAAATCCTTCTGATAGTTGTCTGGGAGATGGTGTGACCAAAGGCAAGAGAGGAAGGAGAAAGTCCATCCAGGAGGCTACCCAAGCAAAAGGTAATGGGGCCTAAAAAGAGCTTGTAGTGCTGACGATGCAGTGGAGAAAGGTATTCAATAAGACATGTCTCTGAGGTAGAATCAACTAACTTTGGGTACTCATTGGTTGTGAGTATGTAAGGGAGTAAGAAAAGGGAGGTGTCAAGGGTGGTTGCTTAACAAGTGCAAAGGGAGATGGCACCTCTGTAAAGAATCTTTAATCTCCTCAAGGGGCGGTGAGAAGGGACGGGCAGGGAGAGGAGTATCAAGTCAGAAACAGAAGTTAGAAGTTTGTAGCAAGGAGGAGGAGGAAGAAGCCCAAGAGGCCAGGTGGCAGTAAGGAAGCCCCGCCCCGCTCCGCCCCGCCCCGCCCCCAGCCCCACCTCTTCTGCCTTTTCCCACCCCCCCACCGCAACTCCTACTCGAGGGCGGAGAAAAGTGGCATTTGAGTCCTCCAGTATCCCAGCAGGCAGTGCAGCCTAGAGACGCCGACAAAGGACTGGAGGAGCAGTTGCAGCTGCATTCTGAGGAGCCGGTGTTGCCGAGGTGAGTCCCCCACCGTCCCGTCACTCACTTCCTCCGACTTCAGGAAAACGTGCAAGTTAAGTTGCTGAGAGACCCCAAGGAAAGAACGAGCAGTCCCCAAACCTCGAGCTTGGCTCGTTGACTGACAGCAGGGCTCCGCGGCGCCTGGATGCGGATGGGGAGGTGGGGAGGTGGGGAGAAGGAATCAGATGGGGTCCTTTCTGCCCCATCTCTGAATGTCAACAGTCTGGCCGCTTGCATATCCCAGCCCTGAGTCTGGTCGTACCCTGTGTGTATGTCTCTAGTGCCCGGGCGAAGTCAGCAGGCTCGAGATCCTCCTGGTGCCTGCCCAGCAGAGTTTGGTTGCCCCAGGAATGCGACTCCGGGGACAACTCTTCGGCGGATGTTTTGAGAAAGGCTGGGGGAGGGAGGTTTACTCCCTATTTGGGGTGATATCGTCCTCTCCCTTGTTTCTTCCTCCTGCCCAGCGGGTCCCCGCAGCGAGCAACTGGAAGGAAATCGGCTGGAGTGAGGTGTCCCAGGATGGCTGGAAGGAAGCGAAAGTGAGGTGGAGAGGCAGGGAGGGAGAGTGAACGTATTATGGAATAATAGTGGGGCGGGTAATCTGGGGTATGTGGCCTGTATGCTTACCTTTTCCTGGACCTCGGCTGGGATCCTGATGGTTGCACCAGCTGCTCGACTGTAAACAGGCTCACATGACCGGTTTCACAGGGAACCCGCCGGTGTGGGGAAGAGGGGTGGAAAGGCTGGGCGGGGCCCAATCAGGTAGAGCTGAAGTCCTAGGTCTGACTGATACTCCCTCTCCTGCCCTTCCTCCCTTAATCACGTTCTTCGTTTTTCCTCTGGGTAAAGTAACTGACATCTGTCCTCTCCAGACTATTTGCATTTCTGCCTCAGTGGACTCAAGGAGATCTCTCACGTTGGGGCAAATGTTAGATGAAAACAGTCTCGGGTTTTTGAGCTTTGAGGGAACTGAGAGATCACGCAAACCTGAAAAATTGGGTCCTTTGGATCATGCCTAAAAAGCTGTGGCCTAAAAAGCAGTCCTGTTCTTTCAGAACGCATTGTGTTCTTAATGTGAATTCCAGACAGAAAGGGAAAACTCAACTTTTTCAGGCAAGGCACACACGGGGTTTAATATATTATTGATGGAAATCTGTGGACGTTTCCTCTCCACACCTACTGAAAACTCCTATTTAAGGCAGACTGTCCCTTTATGCTTCCAGAGCATTTTGTATCTATTAGCATTTTAGCACGTGCCACATCATACTTTACTATGTATACATGTTTTTCCTGTTATATGGAGTTTTTGGAGAGCTCAAACAGTATTTTCGTCTTTTTTCCATATTCCTTAGCACAATGCCTGGTGCATAAGTGCTCAGTAAATGTTTGTTGAATGAATTTGTAATTCCAAAACTTGAGAGTGTTATATGTAGCAACACATATATGTTATAGTTAATTAATATGGATTTTGCTTTGAGAATTGCACATCTTGAAGTAGCTGAAGACGTTGGGATATTGTAAAACAAATGCTGGAAGTAACTAGCTTAAAAGATATGTTTTTAAAAGACATTATTAGAGGGCATCCTTATTTTTTAAACATACTTAAAGCATTCACTACTCAACTTTTATATCTTGAATATGTAATAGCCTGTCACTACACATCATTTAAAGCAGTGAATCCCATTAGTAAGGTATTAATTATACAAAAAAACTAGAAAATGTATAAAACCAAAGTTGCCTAATATTGATCACTGAACCATTGAAAAATATAAAGTGAATATTGTAATATCTCTTGTGAAAGAGGTGACTTTAGCAACATAACAGCCATTAAAATTCCTAATAGACAATACTGGAAATACAAAGAGGAAGAGAAATGAGTATATGAAATGGGAAGGAAAGAGAGGTTGTAATACCAGTGAGAGCAAAGTAAAAGAACTTATTGCTCTTAACTATTTTGTAGTTAGTTGAACATTGGCAAAGATTACACCAAGTATGGAGGAAGGAGATAGTTGGTGCCTAGATAAAAAGGAGCTGGCCTGGAGGTGGATCTAGGAACCCTAATCAGAGTAAACACAAGAGCCAGGGACAGGTAGTAAGTGGCTGGTGCTCTGAAACCCAGGAGATAGGTCACTGGTTCCTCAGGAAGTGTGTACTTAGAATCATCGTGAACTGTTTCAAACTTTGAACCACTTCCGTTCAAGAATACCCATGTTTCATTTATTTCATTTGATTTTTCTTGGGGCCTCCTCCTCTCAAAAAGGGGTATGGGCAAAGGACAGTATGCGTTAAAGTGGTTTCTATGGTCTTTAACAATCTCCAAGTTTTGAATCTATTGTGGTAAAAGATCTTAAAACTCCCCTGTTTATCTCAGACTCTCATCTTTTCCTTTCTCTGGCCTATCCAAAATGGGGAAGACAGTGTATATGAGGATTTCACCGTATTTAAGTGTGTGTGTGTGTGTGTGTGTGTGTGTGTGTGTGTGAGAGAGAGAGAGAGAGAGAGAGAGAGAGAGAGAGAGAGAGAGAGAGAGAAGATTGCAAACTGGTCACAAGGTGGTGTACGCACATAAGGTTTTCTTTCAAATTTCATTCAGGATTACATTTCTGTGCCTTTGGTACTGAGGAAAAGGACAAGGTAGATTCCTGTTCTGGGAGCACTAGCTCCCAGCTGTACTGTCTCCCTGTAAAGTCAGGGTATGAGGGTGTGTTGGAGCCTTGGATTTCTAAACACTGCTTGCCCTGTTGAGCACTGAGGAGCTGGAGGAGATGATGGAAGGGAGAGAGGGAGGATGGTAGGGGAGGCAGCTGGAAGTGCTATTGTCTCTTCTCTTCCTACCCCAACCCATGGCGCGTAGCCATCATAATTTACTTTTCCTCTAATTGGGTTTCTTTGCTTGTCTTTGGATGAAGTGTGTTCAGCTATGGGGAGGGGGAGTGTTTCTTGATGAAGGAGACACTTATTAGTAGACACCTGTAGGTCAACTGATAAACTCAGTATCTGCTGAGTGCCTAACACTGAGCTTGGGTCTAGGAGGGTGCAAAAAAAGAAAAAAAAAAACACAGAAAAGCAATGTAGCATTATGCTTGAAGTTTGGGGAGTCATAATTAATTCACACAAAACAAATGTCAAATTAGTCAATCCATAGAGTAAGTGCATAAAAAAATAACATAATAAACTTAGTGAGATCCATGTGCATCAGGGTAGTATATGAAGGCTACAAGGAGGTAGAATTTGAAATAGGCTTTAAAGAACAAGGAAAATTTTGGTGTCCAGAGAGGATGAATAAGATAAACCTTGGTTATTAATGCCCAAATGAGTAGTTACTAATAGCCATAGCTGTTCTTTCATAATCAGGAAAATAAATTGTGCATAATTAGTAAGTGGAATCATCTCTTGAATTTTTCCTTATGAAACAAAAGGAAACATGTGTATCAAGACTTGAATTTTTCATCATCCTTTGAAAACTCTGGAAAAGCAGGGACATTTTCTAGAGATGAGGGCATGTGTGGCAGTCAGCTTCAGGGAGGCAGGATTTTTGAATTGAGATACAGAGGAGATGATGACTGTTAGGAAAGTGTGAATCTGGAGACCAGAGTCCAGCCACTAGTACCCTAGTAAGTCCCTTATCCACCCTGGGCCTGATTTCCTCAGTGGTAAAATGAGAAGGGTCAGGAGCTAACATTCTTTGCCTGTGTGCATGCTTGACTTTGGGAAAGCAACCTTCTAAATCAGTTTACGGTAAGGTTTTACTGGCTTAGTATTTAATCTCTCACCAGAAGTTTTGTACCTTTTCGTTTTGTAATATGGACTGGTGCAAGGAGAAACTGTTAGTCTCTGGAAAACCATCAAAGGCAGGTGTTAGCTTCATTAGGTTTGTTCACGGAGTCTCTAATGTTGTCCTAGTGACCTGATGCTAATTCCTCCGTAATTTCCGCTGGTTGAAGTTTAGGAGGCAACTTATATCTTAGCCAAGATAAGTGAGAAATGGGAACAGGGATATGAAAAGAAATAATAAAATGCATGAATGATTAAACAGTGGTGACCAGGGGATAGACAGCCTATTCACAATTTGATTCAGCTTGTAAACAGAAAGCTTCAAAATTAAAAGAATAAGAATTTCTACTAAGTCAATATATAAAACTAGCCAAATTTCTACTCTGACATGTGATGACTAACTTCTCCTTAAGGTTAGAACCAAGAGTTTAGCACTTGTTCTATGTGGTTAATATTGATTTCCTAGTCAGATTTATAAACCATCTCATATTCCTTTATAACAAAAAGTTTTATATTTTCCTAAGTTTGAAGTCATCTTAAATAAACCTTTGTTTTTCTCATTGTAATGAATTTTTGCACAAAAATTATTTCAAATAATTGAAACTATTTTACACATATTTTTTTCTTTTTTTCACAGTTTAAAGATTTTCAATGTTATTAAAGGATCACAAATTGGGAAATGCAGTTAACAGATTTTTTTGGGGTATTTTTTTTTTTTTGGTTGGTTCCCTGAGTGGGGATCGAACCCTGGCCGTGGTGGTGAGAGCACTGAAGCCTAGCCACTACATCACCAGGCAACCCCAACAGAGATTTATTTTCACATATTGTTTCTAAATTCCTTCTTGTGTTTCAAAAACATCACCTTTTCCTAATTAGGCCCCAGTAGAGTTGTTTAATTCGACCATTTTTTTTAAATCTCCCTTTTCCACACAAACGGCAGTATACTTCAAACTCTGCATTGCACCTTGTTTTTAATGCTACAGTTGAAGATCAGTCCAAATCCACATTACTCTTCTTGACAGATACCTCATATCCCAATGAATGGCTATATTATACTTTATTTAATAAATCCACTATTAATGTACAGTTGGGCTCTTGCCAACCTTTTGCTATTGACAACAACTAGCTCTTATTGGGTGCCAAGCTTCATTCTATGTGCTTCACATAAATTATTTTACAGTAGACTCTCTGTTAACCGGAACTCAAGCAACCGGCACACAAGTAACTGGCAGAAAAAAATCAGAGAAATAATACTACATTTATCTGGCATGGGTGATGGTTAACTGAAAGTATACTGTAGTTAATACTCAGTGTTGCCTAAAAAAAAAAAAGTGAAAACTAAAAACATTTTACATAAGGAGAATATTTATTCCAGATAAACTCCTAGAAATGGAATCTCTAAATCTGAGGGTATGTGCATTTAACTTTGACAGGTATAGTGGATGTGTCAATTTATCTCCCTGCCAGCAATGTGAAGAACATGCCTGATTGCTCCATGTGCTATCAAACTTTTTGATTTTGCCAATCTGACAGGTAAAAACATTTATTTCAGTATGGCTTTAGTTTTTATCTCTCCTGTGAGTGAGATTATATAACCTTTTGTAAGTTTAAAAACAATGTGTATGTTTTTCTATAAAATATTGTAGTATTTGCTCATTTTTACATTAAGTTGTCCTTTTTTTGTAATGATTTGTAGGGCCTCTATACATGATAGAGAAATTAGGCATTGCATACGATATGAACTGAAAATTTTCTTTTGGCTTTGTGCCATGCAGAATTTTAAAAGTTTTTATATAATTAAATTTATCAATATTTTTTGGTTTCTGGTTGTTAGAAAGCCTAAGGTTATATAAAAAAAGATTTCCCATGGTTTCTAGTATTTTGTGGTTTTCTTTCTTTACATTTGAAGCTTTGATCTATTTGTAATTTACCATAATAAAATTTTGGAATTTTATAAGGACTGAGGGATGAATTCAACTTTGTTTTCCTAGTTAGATACCCAGTTTTATCAACACTTACTGACTAAACTGGTTCTACAAATCAGAGGTTTCATCTTTTATCATAAGCTAAATTCTCATCCTAACAGTTTTAGAATGAGAAGTTGAATATTATTTAGTGATGCCAAATTTGAATGTTCTATTCCTCATACCCAAGCTTACTGAGAAAGTAATTATAGAGTTTATTGTTTTCTATTGAAAAAAATAAGATACCAAACTTTGAGAGTACATTATCCAAATACAAATGCATATGGCTCTTAGGAAAAGAAAAATTCATGGCTTATAAAAACTCAAAATTAGAACTACTTAATCAGATGCTTTTCAGAATACTTTTATTTCATTTTTAAAAATGTAATATACTCATACATACCTTTTTATTAATCCACTGTTAAATAATAAGGTATAGGGGAAGGTTTAATAATCACCATATATTTTAAATAGTTAGGAGTATAAGTGATATTTTGATATAGATGCAACAACTGTAACTTGATGTGAAAATACCTTTGATTTCCATTGGTGCTAACATTATAGGTACTGCCAATAATAATGTGATTTATTGACTACATTTATTTTATTTTGATTTTTTAGTAACTTCAGGTGTACAAAACAACATAATGATTAGACATTCTTACTTTTATTCTATTGAAGTGGACAGTTAGTTTGGTATAGTGGAAAGAATACTAGGCTAAGGAAGCAGTATGCTCTGACATTTTTTGTCTCAGTCTGATCACTTCCTAATTTAATAATAACAACAAACACTTAGAACATTTCCTGGCCTGAAGTAAGTGCTAAAAGCTTTACATATATTAATTCATTCACTGTATGTAATTAATGAAAAGTTTGTAATCTGTTATGAATTATACAAATGTTAAATATTATTACAAATAAAAATGTTAGTAGGTCCTTTCTGCTCACAAAATAACAACACTGTTTTGAGCTACATGTATGCTACAAAATTTATGGATATAAAGTTACATGAAGATCTGGGACAGCCTGTCCCAGGATTATAACCTTCTCAGTGTTCTTCCTTCACGTTTCTGTATTCTGATACCCCCCTACTTCCAGCACAGAAGTGTGCACCCTTCTTTTCTTTAAGGACTACTGCAAATGCCATCTCCTGGCTTCTCTTCCTGGTAAAATTATTCACGTAATCTTATGATTCCTTAGTACTTTGTATAAAACAGTATCCATTATAATAGAGATAGCATAAATATTTGTTTCATCAATGAGACTTGAGTTTTTTGAGGACAGGGCCTGTGGATTATTCATCTTTGTATTTCTGCAACTCCTGACAGAGTTCCATGCCTATACTAAGCATTCAGCTGAAATAAAAGAATAAAGATTTGCATACATGTGACTGACTATACAGTGTCCTATATGATAAAAGGTGGAAAGGCTTCAATCAGAATCATAGCAGGTGTGCCCCATAGTTGTTAAAAACTAAACAAATTTAATCATTTGTTATATTTCTCTTTGAGTATGAGGACCTGAATGCAAAGTATGACAATGCTTTATGGCTTGTTTTAAAGGTGTCATGTACAGACTGAAAATCAGACATCTTCTGTGAGTTGTGTGTTTTAGGTTTGCATTTTATTTTAAAAAGTCACACTTAGGGTTCTAGCTAAATAAGAATGCTGTAACTTAAAATTAGATTAGGAAATAAATACAGAAATACAGCACTTATTAGACAATCTTCTGCCACTTACAACTATCTGGAACATATTCAAGAACTCTAGAAGGAATCCAAAAAAGGTTTTTGAAGTTGGAAGGAAATAACTCTCATGAAGCTTATGTACTTGACGTAGGAGGGGAGGCACAGTGCCACTGGAATGCCAAGGTCACTTACTGACTTTGAAATTTCATAGAAAACTCCATGGACTGCTTAGCACAATCGGATATTTGGCTTCCCTTCCAGACATTTTTGCTTATCTTGGGTTTCAGTAGAGAAAAGGTTAAAAAAACTCTCTCACCCATATTGCCAGAAGGCACTAACTAAAACATTGTTGAAATGAGTATGTAAAAATGATTCTAATGTTTTTCTCCCATAAATGAAGGAAACTTTGTTTTTTATTTTTTAGTCTAAGAATTCTAATTGGCTCACAAAATTAGTTGTGACAATACTTTATTCTACGTTTGAAAAGAAATCTGACATTTAAAAACAGTCATATCCCTTTGATTTCACTTCTTTGAAAAGGATGATTAATTTGAGGTAGAAAGCCTCCTTTATTCCTTCATTCAAGTATTTATATTATTTTCATAGGTTGAAATCTTGAATGTGAAAGGAGCATGTATATATTTCTTTGGATAGTTTGGTAAAAGCTATGTAAGTCAGCCAAGAGAAAAAGTCAAAAGGTCTATTTAAATTATTTGGGGGCCTATTTTAAATGCATTCTGAACATGCTTTTTTGTGGTGGGACAACAAATGAAAACAGATATCATTCAGTTTTCTTTCTCTTTTCTTCTCTTTCTAGATTGCCAAAATGCTTTGGAGTTTTTAACTGACTTTAAGAGAAGTCTAATATAGATTTGAGACTGTAGAACCAGAAACTGCAGCAAGGGGGATTCAGTGCCAATGCATCAACAAAAAAGACAGCCAGACTTAGTGGAAGGAAATCTTCCCGTTTTTGTGTTTCCCACGGAACTAATATTTTATGCAGATGACCAGTCAACACATAAGCAAGTATTGACTCTATATAATCCCTATGAGTTTGTCTTAAAGTTTAAAGGTGAGTCTCCTAGGTCCATTTGATGGATTTTAACTAGTTCCTACTAAATTTTTACTTGTAGAAACTAATTTTAAAAAACACTAATGGCCATTGTGACTTTTTCTTTCAGTTTTGTGTACTACTCCAAATAAGTATGTTGTCGTTGATGCTGCAGGTGCTGTAAAGCCTCAGTGTTGTATGGATATGTAAGTCCCAATCACTTCCTGGTAACATGTTTTAAGTGTGTTAATAATTATGCATTTAACTTTAAAAAGGTCTTTTCTTGAAGCTGACCCCACATTGGCATATATGTTGAATTTTTGTTCAAAGTTTAATCTATCAAAATTCTTGTTAAGAATTTTCTGAGAGATTCTAAACAGGTTGACCAAATACTTAATAGTATTTAGTTATATTGGCACTGATAGGTATGGTAATATTTCCATGAACATTTCCTCACTGTTGTGCTTTTAGTCATACATAGCAGGGACATTTATAAAGGTTAAAGTTTTAACTTATTCCTTTAAATTTCTCTATAATAGGGAATTTAGCTTTCTTTGGACATCATGCTATTATAGTGATATTTGGGAAACTAATAATAGTACACTCAGAACAATGGTAATATAAGTCCATCTGAAATGATTCAGCTGATAAGCTTGGAAGTTAATCTATACAAACAGGAAGTAAGTGTGTAAGTATTTATCTGTAAAAGGTTATCTGAACTCTTCCAGATAATTTCATCTTAGAGTGTCAGATAAATGATTGTTTGTTCAAGCTTTTCATATTTAATTTTCACTTTAGAACTGGTGGTGACCAGATGGATCCATTGACTAGCCCTTAATTTAAGCCACCAAGTAAACTCTATTTGTTTAAATCTTCCATGAGAATGAGAAGCAGAAGTCTTCTCTTTTGAATACATTTTCATCATTTGAAAGCCTTCAAAGGATGTATGTCTGAGGATGTTTTTGCACATTTCTTTTATTTTCATTCAGTACACAATAAGGACTATTCCACAGAAATGTCTCTTTGCAAACAAATGTGTTTCCTTTTTTGACTTCCTTGTTCCATATTCTAAGAACCAAGTAAAATAAATGGAATTGTAGATAAGTCTCATAAAAATTAAAGTGCTTTATGCTCTTTTCTCTTCAGAGTTACAAAAGTATATTGTTAGTCTTCTGTTGGATTGGTCAGACTGGATTACTTACTTATGCAATTGATTATTTTTTTTACCTGTGTTCATGGACTTCAGTTTTAAGTCCAGGGTAAGGAGCAATAAGTGGCAATAGAAATGTAAGACAATTTTGTAAGGAAGAAACAATTTCATATATGTTATTTAGGAAATATTGCTGCACACATGTATCCAGAAAAAAATGTCATTACTCAAAGGAATTTTTTTACCTATCATTTTTTTTTTATTTAACACTTTTACTCTATGTTTTAGAGTATGTGTTTTCATAAAATATTTTAGAATTACCCATTTCTTTGTCAGTTATACTCTGACTTTTATTTTTTTTTATCATCATTAGCAAATTTCTGTATTTGAATGTTTGTTTATAGGCAGTTAATGTTGTTTTACTGTATGAAATCTCTTGCTGAATTCTGTGTGACAGCCCCTAGAAATCTAAACAGCATTTGTTATTTTGAATGCTTTCAGTGTGATTCGTCATAGAGATGTTCGATCCTGTCACTATGGTGTAATAGATAAATTTCGTCTCCAAGTTTCCGAGCAAAGCCAGAGGAAGGCTTTAGGAAGGAAAGAGGTTGTGGCTACTCTTCTACCTTCTGCACAAGAGCAACAAAAGGAAGAAGAGGAAAAAAGAATAAAGGAACATTTAAGTGAAAGTTTATTTTTTGAGCAGTCATTTCAACCAGGTAATTTTGGTTGCTTTTAAAACGCTATTGAAGTCTTATACATTTGTAACTTTAAAATAATCAAGGAGCTAGTGATAATTACCAGAAAAATAACTTGTTGCTTCAAACTACTTCAAAACTGAACCTAGAGATCAAATATTTAAATCAAGCCCGAGACCTGACACTGGACTTTGACATGAGAGAAGACTAGACGAGGCTGTAAGGAGAGGGCAAATGTTGCTGTAACCTTTTAAATGTATAAAACCCGAGAATGCAGACACAATAGTTCAGAGTGCTAACACAATTTGGCAATTAAATACTTTTGTTTCTGTGACTTTCCTGTATCCTTTCTCATTTAATTAGTTCAAAGTAGGAGAGATTGTGTTTGGCAATAGACCAAGCTTGGTGTACTGTTCATATTATTTTGAAAAAAAATATATCATTAAAGTTGAAGTTAATTAAACTAAGTAGATTATAATATCCCCTGTGGACTATTAATTGCATCCCTCTCCATTCCTCATTTCCTTCCAGCTTAGATATTCAGAAGTGTTATTATATATTCTTTCAACACTGACACTATCCTCAACTTTACCTCTTTGGACATCATTCCCTCTCCCTCTTAACTTCTCATTATCTTCCTCCAACACTGTTATAAGAGGAGGAAGATAAAATTTTCCATATGAGAACATGCAAACATTTTGATAGTGATATATGAGGTCTGACAATTAATTTCACCAACTCATCCTAGGAAAAAGTTCCATATACCTCATTACTGAATATCACTATGGTCACCTTTGAAGTACTCCTCTTGGGAAGCTATGCACCGATGCCAGCACCTAGTCCACACTTCAAAGCAATTTTAGAACTCTTTCTGGAATGGCCATCAGAGCTGTCGTCATATTACAATTAAAGTCCTGAGTGTCATCAAAATGTTTTCCTTTCAATATTTTCTTCATCATGGGGTAAAGAAAAAAGTCACTAGGGCCAGATCAGGTAGGTAGGGTGTTCCAATACAGTTATCTGTGTACTGGCTAAAAACTCCCTTACAGACAGTGCTGTGTGAGCTGGTGCGCTGTCGTAATTCAAGAGCCATGAGTGGTTGGCGTAAAGTTCAGATTGTTTTCATCTTTTTCATGCAGTCTTTTCAGCACTTCCAAATAGTAACCTTAGTTGGTACAAGTTCATAATGAACAATCCCTTTGATATCAAGAAAAGGTGAACAACATCGTTTGGACACTTGATTTGGACTAACAGAACTTTCTTGGTCTTGGAAAATTGGCTGACTTCCATTGTGCACTTTGACGATTTGTTTAAGGGTCATATTGGTACATCCACATTTCATCACCAGTGATAACGCAGACCAAAACATTATCTTGCCTTTCCAAAAGGTCCTGGCAAACTTTGACAATCCTTTGCTTTTGTTCATCAGTGAGCTCATTTAGGACTATTTTTCTCATGCTAAGATTTTCAGTTAAGATTTTCCTGTTTCTCTATCGATATTTACATGGTCTACTATGCTTCTCACTGTCAGCTGAAGATTTT